>JACXGI010005129.1:0-48364 GCA_016801175.1 Esox masquinongy | reverse complement strand
ACACACGGACACACGGACACACACACTGACACACACACACGCACGCACGCACGCACACGGACACGCACCTGCTGTTAATGTTAATTCTCTTCACATGCCATCATAACTCTCCTGAATAGCCCCTTAAAGTAATTGAGTCAAAACCGTTTTCTACGGCACATACACGGTACATACACAGCTTTATGTATTTGTTCTGCCTAGACTCGACGTGTCACGGCTATGAGACACCTGTGTTCCCCGTTTGGTCCTGTTCTCATCCAATCTAACCTATTCACTGTGATGTCTATACATCAATCCATTTATCCGTAAACCATCTATCTATCCCGTCTAGATCAATAATCTATCTAACCTCTCCATCTCCCCGTCAGTCTATCGGAGAGAACAGACAGACGAGACAGCCACTTCAGCCACCAGGACTTCCGTCAGCACCGTAGGGAGTCCATGCTGGTGCGCGTCCGTAGGCTGCTTAGCGTCCAGGAGCCGCCCGAACTGGCCCCCGCTCAGCTCTCCTTCAAACGCCACAGCAGCGATGACTTCCTGCCCTTCAGGCCCGACTACCACGTCAACCCTGACATCCCGCTTCCCAGAGGCCTGGGCCCCCGGGTGTTCCCCAGACCCAATGCCCACTCGCCCACCCTCCGCCGGGACACCCTGGGGTCGCTGCGGGAGGTCAGCAGCAGCGCTTCCTCCCCAGACACGGACCCTGGTGGGTTCTCCTTCCCGGACCCTCCGCCGGTGTTCAGTCCACCGAGTAGGCCTCCGACTCCGGTGGACCAGATGGAGGAGGACCTGGGCCCGGACGGTAACCACGGCAGCAGACGTACCCGGCCCAAGAAGTTCCGCTGGAGCGTCCCTAAAGACTGGTGTAAACCGCGCACCCCTCGGCTCTCCACGCAGTTGTCCAGGCAGGGTTCAAAGAGCTCCCTGCACAGTCTGCCCAGTCCGAACGGCCCGGGGAAGAGCAGAGGCCAGGACGCCCCCACAGCGGTCTCCTTCCTTGCGCAGCCTGTCCAGCCCGAAGTGACGCCCGTCCCGGAGACAGACATTCTGGAGTGCATCGGCCGGGGGGGTGACAAGATGGACGCCAGTGACAGCCGAGAAAACAACGGCAACTCACGATCACTGAACGTTTGACGTTCTTATCATCAACAGCACATATCGATCCGCGACGCCCTCATATGTGTAGAGCCATAGGGTTAGGAATTACTACAATACCTTAGTAGAACCTGTATGTGTGTAGACACAAGAGGGTCAACATGCCGTGCCTTTAAGAAATATTGCCATGCTGTTGATTTTATACTTTCTGTGAAAAGTTCTGTTTGCTGCCTCTGCTCTACCTGAATAAAATAAAATGTTTGTTTTTAATAAAATGCAATTCATTCAGTCCATGTTCAGTGTTAGTCATTGTACTCACAGAACGACGGAAACAAAACACAAAAGTGACAGAGATCCAACGAGGCCTTTTATTAACTTTAATAGCCAGACATCCTCTTACAGCATTTCCATTAAGCGCTTTTGTCAATACTGCCTGTGGTGACGTGAGGTGAGGAATGGTAAATGTCATTCCTCCTTCAAAAATCCATCCATCAACCCCTCAATCAGTCCTTCCATTGATTTCTCCCTCCAGCCATGCTTTCATCCTTCCGTCCGTCCCTGTCTAGCGTGTGTGTCTGGCTTTAGCGAAGCCCACCCTGTCCTGACCCCGGTCGTAGATGCTGTAGTACTCGGAGAGGAAGATGTCCCCTAGGATCCACATAGGCCCCATCGAGGAGGGCATCTCCTGCGCCTGAAACCCACTGAAGCAGATCTCAGTATCCCCCAGGTCCTCCTGTAGGAAGGGAGGTGTATGAGAACGTTTCGACGCAGGCCTACTTAAAAATAATGTGTGACAAAGCTAAAACGACTATCACATATACAGTCATCATGTTATGGATGCCTACATATCTCTTGTCCATTTTACCTAAACACAGAAATACAATTAAGTTCCAACAAGTAGAGAGAAGCTTGTTTGATACTGTTTGACCAGCCCACACTACAATAAAACATAGAAATCAAATTCTTGGAAGGTGCGCCCTCGTTCAAGTCAATAAAGCTTCAGTAAGTGGACTGACGGTCATTGTGATTGTCTCTGCAAGCCTCTCCTCCATGACCCGAAAATCAATAAGTGAACGAGTGGTCAAGGATATAGTCTACGCCTATCCCGGTAGCCAACGTTCATAGTGACTTCGAACCGCAGAAAACTTTAGAAATCACCTTTTGTCTCGCCACCACAACTAACTTTAATCAATGTTTTGGCAGCATTTGTTTTTATCCCCTCAAACATGATCACAGATGCCTGCCACTCAACCGGCAGAGGGGGTCACCCGGAGCAAGACGCCTCGGAGCCAAATGTTTTCTTGTCATGTCTGGGCAAGTCGTGTGAGCAAGTGGGGACTGCTTATTATTGGGCACTGACCAAAATAAATGTGCTAGGGCGATGTCTCCCCTTGGGGCACCCCCGCTATAAATAATGATATAATATCTTCAGACAAACCATGAACCAATCGCAGATTGCTTACACCTGTCAAATGCTCTCTGATCTTCACAATTGCATAGGGTGTAGGTCATAGGGCTCGATTTGGGACTAGGCCCATCTTTGCGTTGACATCCTGCTTTTGATTGTTGCTTGGCATATCTGGTCAGTTAGTTGTGTATAAACTTTATCGATAAAAAAATAAGTAGAGCATAGTTTTAAAATGTGGAAAAAGGTTTTCCGCAAATTTTAAAACTATTTTGTGATAAACTTCATGTCAAAGTTTTATGACAATTTGCATATTTTACCCAACAAGTAATTCATTTACTCAAAATACATATCATATGACGGGTCTCTATCACAGACAGAGCTGTGCACGACAGAAGGGATGACAAACTGACAATAGAACCTGGGGGTAAGAGGTTCCAAGCCTGTTCTACGCAGTCTATTTCTACGTCTGGAGGAGTACCCACCTTTCTGACATAGGAGTCAGCCGTCAGCACGAACTCCACCTTGTTCAGCACAATGGTCACCTCTGGAAGGGTTTGGATCCTGGCGCAGTCGATTATGTACTATATGAACGAGACAAGTTACAGTCAGCAGGCAGCTGTGTTTCTTAAAGTGATTTAGCTTGGTGGTTCTCAAACCTGGTCCCGAGGACGCACAGGATGCACATTTCTGCGTTTGCCTTAGTACTACACCAGTGATTCAGGTAGGGTTAGGAGTAACTGCCGCATTATTTTTGTAGCCGCAGTAGTAGTAGTAGAAGAAATAGTCGTAGTAGTAGTAGTAGAAGAAATAGTCGTAGTAGTAGTAGTAGAAGAAATAGTCGTAGTAGTAGTAGTAGAAGAAATAGTCATAATAGCAGTAGTAGAAGAAATAGTCGTAGTAGTAGAAGAAGAAATAGTCGTAGCAGTAGTAGTAGAAGAAATAGTCGTAGTAGTTGTAGTAGAAGAAATTGTCGTAGTAGTAGTAGTAGAAGTAGTAATAGTAATAATAGAAGTAACAGTATTAATAGTAAAAGTAGTAACCGTAGTAGCAATAGCAATGGTAGTAGTATTCGTAGTAGTAGTATATAACATGGTCTTGCCTCCCCGATAGAGGTGGGCGTGGCTCCTATCAGCTGCTGTAGGGTGAGGATGTCAGCGGTGGGCCCAGTGATGACCGAGGTCCCGGTGTCAATGATGGCCTGGCAGCCGTGGGGGCAGAACGATGAGGCACCCTGGACCTCCAGACTGCATGGGATCAGAACAAAAGGGAGAAGGCCTTCTCAAAGGAAAAAAAAGCTGCATCCCAAATGTGTCTCTTATTATGCCGGAGAGCAACACAATTTAATTCCACTTTTTCCTCACTAGGTGGCAGGACAATATAACTTTTCTCTGAAAATGAAATGGGCTGGGACAGACAAAAAAAAGATATTCTGGACTAGTTGTCCTGGTTCTGACCCGTCCATCTTGATCTGCCAGTAGTTCTTCACGGTGACAGGGTTCCAGTTGATGGGTCCAGTGAATAGTGCTTCATCGATTCCCCCCAGCAGCAACTCTCCCTCGTGGTCGCCTGTTAGCTTACTCCTGGGATCAGACTCATAATCATCAGATGGCAGTGATTATCACCATCATCATCATCATTATCATGTCCACCACCACCATCATCATTATCATGTCCACCACCATCATCATTATCATGTCCACCACCACCATCATCATCATTATCATGTCCACCACCACCATCATCATCATTATCATGTCCACTACCACCATCATTGTCTCCACCGTGATGAATAGACATATACTGTAAATCTGTTCTCTGCATCTGTGTACCTACTTGCTGAGGTAAAAGGAGAAGACGGGTTGGTTCACTGATTTCTGGTTCAACATGCTGTCGAACACAGGGTTCCCCACCTCCTCGGCCAGGGAGGGATATCCCAAACCCAGCACACCATCAAACTTAGCCATGACGAACACAAAACCCGGCTCAAACACCGACTCCCCAAACTCCTGGTTCTGCACAGTTATAGAGCCTATCTAGAAAAGACAGGGACAGATCAACTGGATCAGTTATCACTGTGTAAAGGGCCTTTCGGAGGATTTTACCCAGCTTCCCAAGCCTGATTAATTCGTCACAGTTCTATTGTGTATGGATTGAAGTAACTTTTACATTAACAAGAATAATATAATAAGGCCATTAGCAGACGCTGTCTGCCCAAAGCAACTCTGACCAGCAGAGGGCCAGTATTGAGATTAATCTCTTGAGTTACACACATTAGTTACACAGTGTATTTGTAATGCACTGCGTCACGACGGACTGCAAGTCAGGGTTCATTCTGTGGCTGCAGCACACCTGGCACGGCCGGGAGTTCCACAAAGGGTGCTACAAATTGTCCCAGCATTATCTGGGTTACAAACACCTTCCATGCTAGTGAAATTTTGTGTTTCTTTTGTTTTGGTTTGCTTGACTGCAGAGGGGAGTCTAGCAATGAATGCTTATACACTGATAGGCGATTTAGAGCACCACATTCAAACTGGTATAATAACCCCACAACAAAGTAGAAGGGCAGCTACACAGACGGGGAGCTACAGTGTTCAGACTAATTTGGGAAGAGGAAATAGGAAGTGGGAATGGGGGTTGGGAATAATACAGCACCTTGAGGACCTCCCTACTCATTATTCCCAGCATGTGTCCCGTGCCGTAGTGGATGCCAAACCTCCTGCCATCGTGATGGAACGTGCTGGACTTATAGGCCTCAAACCTTTCGTGCATCGCTGGAGAGTGGGAGGAAAACAGATGGAGGGAGAGAGAGAGGAACACAGTGACATTTGGAGGTCAGCCTGCCAGTGCCTGTCACACAGTCAGATTACGGACTCTAGATAAACCATTGAGAGATTAGAACATGTCGGCCTGCTTTTGAGGACATTGTTAAAATATGTTGTGGAGCAGGCAAACTGTTTTAAATTGTGTTTGCATCCTGAAAACCAGATTCGATTATTCAAAGAAATGCGGAGGTAGTACAGATGTTTCGGGGGTCAAATGGAATCACATTTGTTTTCCCAAAAAGAACATGTGATATGTCAAAATAAATAACTGCTAGTTTATGACATCCAGGAATAACATGACGGTTATAAAACAGAGACTTAAAGCTTTAGGTTCAGTACACTGAATCATAGCTCTGTTATCGAGTCTCACCACAGGCCTCTGAGATGCAGTAAGACGAGGGAACCCAGAGATCAGACGATCCGGTGTCAAACACCACAGTGAAGTTCTGCGGTGGGGTGCCCAGACTGATTTGACCGTAGTACTGGGCCTGCACAAGATACACACGGATCATAACATTTCATGGGCCGTTTATGTACTCCAAAATCGACGCAGCATTGATCGAATGGGAAAGAAATCAGGAGAGTAACATCAGGAGAGTAACAGGTCTGTCAGACTGCCGCACATTATTTTTCTGATGTTATTCCAGCCACTGCAACTTGTTTCTCTTTACTCCACAAATAAATTATAAACAGCATGCCAAATGCCTCATCTGACTTCCTCTGCTGGGGTAACAGCAGTTATTTACTGAATTAAAATAGTGAATAGTTTCCACTCAACATGACTTACGTCCATGAAGTTGTAGAGCCTCTCGCTGTTCCTGCCGAGCCTGAGAGAGGGCGTGCCGGGCGGGTAGCACTGAGCAAACCTCCGGTTGAGCATGTCAGGCTGGTGGTCCCTCACAAATTCCTCCAGGCGATTGGAGGCCCGGAGCAGGGTCCGCACCGAGGCCATCCGACTCAGGGAGACCCTGACGGGGCACACTACGTCAGACAGATAGGGAGCCACGCCAAGTAGTTTGGGGTGCACTTCAAAATGGGCCTTACACAACTATGTAGGTGATGTGTGCCCGTTGGAATGCCTCCTTTGAGTTGTCTTCATCAAGACGCAAATGATTATTTCTTGAAGAATGCAACTCAGAAAAGCCCCACAAGCTTCCTTCAACAGCCGTAAACCCATCAGAACCCAAAATATAAGCATGCTTTATTTGTTAAAATTGAGAATGTATACATTATTTTCAAAACTGCAACTATGAAAGGGACAACATGGATGGTCAGTCCTCGTTGTCACAACACTTACAAATTGAGTCACTTTTGATCTACTATAATAAATTACCAAAAGATTTCACCGAGGTTAACAACACAAAGGAATGGTCTTGAAACATTTTCAAACTGACAACATCGTTCTCTTTCTTGGTTCCTACCTGTTCACCCCCTGTGCAGTCCAAGAACAGCCGAGCAAGGCCAACACAGTCCACCACATCTTGACTGGGAGTGTGTCAGTGGACCCAACAGGCTATCTGTCACGCAGCACAGGGAGGTGAGGTAGGAGGTGCCACAAACGTCCCCTGTTGCATCCATTATCGAGTGGGAGGTAGGAGGTGGCCAGTGTAAAGACCAGATGGATGCATGTGTGCTTTGAACTCATTAAGAATCTCAGAATCTGAATGGCCTTTACTTCACTATGAACATTTGCACATACCCTCACTTGTACTTGTTGTTAAAATGCGGCTAGTTAAACAGTCAGAACACAGAACTTATTGAAATAAACAACATTTATGTATAATAAATGCTGGGCAAAGGAGTGAATGCTAGGCATATGAATGGTAATAGATTCATTAATGGCTAACAAGCTGTGTCAACTACAAACTGATCGTACAGGTCTCAAGTTTGAAGTTGGGGGTTAGATTCATGTTGTTGCATTTAACTGTTGAAAAAGCTGTCAGATGTCAATTCCTCACAGCAGGTCAGAGGTCACTAGACGGCAGATCAGTATAACAGAAGCACGCCACAAGCAACAACCAGGTCACTTGGCGTTTCCATTCGTATCAGGTAAATTCCCACTTGTGGTTGCATGATTAGTCCCAGCCAATCACACATGGAATGAACTGTCAAAATTTTTATGTCACCACACTTTGAGGGAACCCTACTGTAGGGCTCCACCCATCGCTAGTCCCCGGAAATTAATTTACCACCCTTGACATATTCCAGGCACGCTGATTGCTGGCAATAACGCTAAAGAGCGTTGAACAGGTATGCAAATATTTAAGTTTATCAAGCTTTTCAGCCACCTCTCTGTCAAATGAATGGGGCGCCATTGATTTATACCTATTCAACCACTGAAAATACTATAACCTCTTAAGTTGTCACAGTACCTGGGGCTTTAAAGAATGGCTATACTCTACTTCTGGAACCAGAATCTCAGGAAGCGCCGGCATGTGTGAGCCTAATTAGTAGATCTGAGTGTCCAGTCTAAAGAGGTAATAATATGGGGGCAGGCCTATAAGTGGGTATTGTCTGTTTGTTTAATGCTTTCCCCAGAACTGATTACAGTATTTTTGTGTTCCGGAACGTTCAAATCAAATTACAAACCAGGGGCAACGAATCTTGAATGCCAATTGCCCGACAGCCGTGATATATGAGACAGGCTATCATGGATATGAAATCACATCACTTGACACGGTAACCATTTCGCGTGTCACATCACTTGACACGCGAAACGGCACATTGTGTTGTGCTTAAAAACAGCTCTTTCCCATGGTATATTGGCTAAAAACACCACACCTTCTCGAGTCTATTAACGCCCTTTGCAACCTTAAAGAACATTTTGCAACTGAACATAACCATCATAGCATCATCTGCATGTGACAACTGTTAAGGATGTGATACAGGACTCAAAGTAGACTGAAACAGTCCATGTGTCAATCTCCATAAAACCTAGTGGCTTAATGTGATCCTTTTCTTACTTCACCATACATTTACTCCATTAGGAATTTTAGAATTGCTTCAAATAAAGACAGTCTTATTTAGGCTTTCTCCGGCTCAGCTTTTCAATAACCTTGTTCATCTCGTCAGGAGAGGGTGAAATTTGTCAACATATTCACTCCAATAACCTCAACAAATAAGGAATATTTGCCTTTATCGACCCAATAATGATATAAACAATCTTGTCCTATAGATGAAACAGAACAGCGAGGTGGTGTAAGCCTACACAAAACACAGAACTGCTTTTCCAGTCTTGCCGCAAGGTCTTATGGGAATTATGGCTCATACTAGCCCAGTCACTGGACATGCTGGATGAAATGCACCTTTATACTCTCAGCAGGGTATAGCGCTTCTTTGGTTACATGTATTTGAGACTGCTGAAGTCCAACTCGCAAAACATTGCTGCTGGCCAAAACAAATCTCCCGATATGTCTGTTGAATTTCAGGTTGCAGTGACCGAGACCTGTCGGTGATGTTCCATGTCAGTAAACAGCATTTGTTGACTATGGACCATGCGGCCCATAAGTTTGACCCGGAGTGGTTACATCAATAAAAAACATGTTAGGTTTCCTGTGAGTTCAAAGTCTACTAATACCATGTCTTCAAAATACATGTTTTTATGATAATAAGGTGCAAAAAGAAATCAGAGTGAGATTTATTTATTTATCTTTTCAGTAAACAAACAACACCCATGACACAGCCATGAACGGTCAGTGCAGTGTCCCGTCCCAGTGATCCCAAACAGTTCGGCACCACAGAGTGGACTGAAAGAGCATTTCGAGTTCTACTAACCAACAGAGAGGCTTTTATTTTGACATGCGCTACAGAAAAAGAGCATGACTTGTTTCGAAGAGACAAGGTACATAGCGTTGGACAGGAGTATTATAAATACACAGGCTTTTTTTCCCCCTATCGGCAGCTCTAATCTCACCCCCCTCCTTTTGCAGTCTGGTGGGATTAACAGGGGTGGTGGTCTGGAACGCGTTTTCTGAAAGGGAGAAGGAGGACAATGAGAACAGAACAGATACCGTGTTTGTTTATGAGCCACTCACTAAAACAACTTCAATAATTTTTGCCCTTCAAGCTGAACGTGGCCATGTTCAAATGCTGACAGAACCAGGTTTATGCAATGAAAGTAACGTCGGTCTTTCTTCCCCTTCTATAGGACACATGGATGGCAATCCAGTTCAACATGATATCCAAAATGTACAAGCGACTACGGATAAAACCAGAAGACATTCGGTCACTGAAGACGGAGCACCGTTTACCCCACACACCCACACACACACCCACACACACACCCACACACACACCCACACCAGGAAAATACAGGAGTTTAACACAGACCTGGGCGCTGCCTTGATGATGTTGTCCACACGCAGGATCATCTCCGCAGCCTCGGCGGCCGACAGGAGCACCTGCCTCTTCACCTGGAAGCTCTCGGTCACCCCCAGCTGAGACATGTCACCGATGGTGCCCTGGTCCATGTCTGGGGTACATCACACACGGGTTACACCGAAGAAAGACAACGAAGAACCTCTCAGTTCTGTTCACTCTATGGGTCGTAAAGGCGGACCGGACCAGGGGTTCCGACCTCTTCCTCAGGCCACACCAGATGGTTTAAAGGTTGTTGTTTTTTTTAACCCTAAACCTGCCACACCTGTTTCTACTAGTCAAACGCCTGAGGATTAGTGGAACTATTCAAATCAGGTGCTTTAAAAAAAAAATAATAATAGCGAACGTCTCACAAGGCCCGTGGAGAGGGTTCGAAACTCAGTATTAGACCAAGAGTCACTCACTCAGCCCGAACGTGGTCTTGCCCTCCTGGTGGGCGGCTCGAAGCTGGGCCACCATGTCGGCACTGTCGTAACCAGCGTTGTCGGCAATGATGGTGGGCAGCATGCTCAGGGCTTTGGCGAAGGACTCCATGGCAACCGCCTCCTTCCCCGGAGTCCTGAGGGCCAGGTCGGTCACCACCTTGGCCATCAGCATCTCAGAGCAGCCTGGAGGGATCACAGAGTCTTCATACAGCGGACAGGCATGGGCCCTCTGTATGTGTGTGTGTGTGTGTGTGTGTGTGTGTGTGTGTGTGTGTGTATGTGTGTGTGTGACTTTGCCTCCCTCACCTCCTCCATAAACAGTGCGTGTCTCCTTGACGGTCTGAGCCAGCACACAGAGGGCGTCGTGGAGGGAACGCTCAGCCTCATCCAGGATCTGCTGTGTGGCTCCGCGTAGAACCACGGTACATGCCTCACCTGGGAGGAGGGGGAGGGGGGGCATGGGGGTGAGTTAAAGACTGAGATATGACAAATCGCCAAAAACACAAACCATAGTATGCAGTCTCAGTTGTCAGGGGAGACTGGACAAGACCCGTCCAGTGACAGGACAGAGGTCAGCCGTCACAGTACAGTTAGAACCAGACCCCCCAGAACCAGACCCCCCAGAACCAGACCCCCCACACTCACCCATGGCCACTCCGGAGAAGTGGATCAGGGTGTCCTCGCCGATCATCACCTCCTCGATCAGCCGGCAGTGGCCCAGCTTCACCAGCTCTGGGTGGTCGAAGGTGGAGGCGATTTCCCCGCCCGTGACCAGGGCCAGGCGCTCCACGCCAGCAAAGTCGGCATGCTCAATGGCCATGACTCCTGCCGACGCGAAAAGCTGCTCTGGGTAGTTGTAGATCAACTGCCTGGGGGCCAGTTTAATACAGAGCACTAGGTCACATTCATTAACAAAAGGCGGGGGAGTATTTCAGATGCTGCATATGGATTTCCCTAACCTTAATCCACATAAGAGACATTCCAGTGTGCGTGCACGTGTGTTGTAGTGCACCCACCAGAAATCCTACATAAATATCCAAACATTAGGGCAGCCGCTTCAAGTGTGGTTTTTTAATGTATTATCACAGTTTGTATTTTGTGCACAAAGACAACATTAGTTCTCAGCTACATTTCAGAACCAGTTGTTGAATCTGCCCTCTTTCTTTGGGAGGTTATTAACCAGTTTTAACAGCACAGTAACAAGCCATCAAACCTTCTCAATCCCCCGTGATCTGAACTGAAATCGGACTGGAGTCACTTCCGATTGGCCGCTTAAACAGCCTTACTGTTAGTTTTCCAACCATTCCCACACATAGCTCAACGTTTAACAGACAGAAATGTTATGCTCTAAACGTTAATACGTCATTACTCATGCCCATTAGAAATCCTCAGATGTCCTAACAAGTACAGTAAACCTAGTATAAAACAACGACCAAGTGAGGACCTTTCATCCAGTATCATTTTAAGAACCATAAATATATAATGTATTTTCAGGTTGTTTCCGAAGCCAGTCCATTGTTACTCCCCACTGGGTCCTGACCACTAATGGACTGCAAGGCTCTGAATGCAACACCTACATACCTGTTAATGAAGCAGTTAATGCCGTGCTTCAGGATACGCTCCACCTTCTCCTTCATCTTCTCCTTCTCTGCCATCTCGATCTCCGCCACCTTGGCCGTGGAATCCACGCGTACTCTGGAGCCAAATATCTGGAGAAACACCGACGGTCACACAAAGAAACAGCTCCACCTCAGACACACTGTAGACTAACTCTTGTGTTGTATTAGAATTAGAACGGGGTCAATGAAGAAACATTCCATCTCCAAAACCTTCTTTCCTTATTGTGAAACTGTAGTGAAACCCGCCTGACCTTAATCTTGTCTGTGTCCATGCCGGTGTTGGCGATGAGGATGTTGACATTTTCTAGCCTTTTTGGCTGGTTCACACCTATCTTCTTGTCCAGGAGAAATCCTGCAGAAAAAGAAAAGAACATACATCAGGGCAACGGTTTGAACAGCGTGGTTCTTCAGTGTTCCATTACCGTTTCGCCAATCTTATTTTGTGTGCAAAGACAACATTAGCTCTCAGGTACATCTCAGAGCCAGTTGTGCCAATGTCCGCTTGATTTGGGAGGTTATTAACCAGTTTAAACAGCACAGTAACAATCTGTTAAACCTTCTCAATCCTCCGTGATCAGAAATGGGGTCACTTCAACAGGCCACTGATCTCCTTAGAGCAGCCGTGCCTCCCAAACACTTCCTGATACCGGCTCGATGGTAAGCCGACAGAACAAGCACAGAGCCGGACGTCAGGTTACGCTCAGCGTGGCCCAGCCCGCTCTCACCTTCGTCCAGGTAGGAGTCGATGAGGCTGCCTCCCAGCTTCTTGATAACGTGGATGGCCTCCAGGTTCCCCGAGCTCTTCAGCCTCAGTACGGCCTCCACAGCCAGCTTGGCGAAGTGGTCCTTGTGGTGGGTCAGCAGCTTGGAGGACAGGGTGGTGCGGGCGATGTTCAGAAGGTCCTCCTGGAACTTTACCTTGTCATTACTGACGGACGGACGGGGGGGGGGTTCAGGGACAGATTAGTTGTCCATTGCAAAAAAAAAGTGTCATTAGGTGATTCTAGTACAGGATGCGTGATAGTGACCTCTTGTGGTCAAACTTGCTATTATAAAAATGCATTCTCATGGTAGGTTACCCATGGTCCACGGCTGCATCCTTCAGGGCCTCGCGAGCAACATGTGTGGCCTTCCTCCAACCAGAGATGATGATCTGGGGGTGGATCTTCTTGGCGATGAGGAGCTCAGCCTCCTGGAAGACAAAGACACGGGGGCTGCATTTATTAGGCTCCACTGGACCCAAATATTTTTATGTTTGTAACCAATCAGATCATTTACAACTACAGAAAGTATCACAGAGATGGTCACTGGCGGTGGCCCCATAAGTCCACACACAGACGTTTATATGAAACACAGCAGGAGTGAATGATGCTGCGTTGATTACCAAACGAACCGCGATCACCCGCTCTTACCCTGAGCAGCTCCGCGGCCAGCACCGTGACAGAGGTGGTGCCATCTCCAACCTCATCGTCCTGGGTCTTGGACATATCTGGAAGGCAAGGGCAAGGATCAGAGGGGACCATGTATGGGGCCAGCAGACACCACAGGGTCAAGCCACGTCCCTTCATAGCCCGTTCGCATCGCGTCGAGAAATAACGATCTAAGCTACAGGCCGAATGGGCACAGCGTTACCTCATGCCATTGGTTACCCTACGTCAGCCTGTGGTCATAGTAACCGATAACACCTACCAACCAGCACTTTAGCTGCAGGGTTGTCCACTCCGATGGCCTTGAGGATGGTGGCCCCGTCGTTGGTTACAGTCACAGAACCCTCTCTGCCACCCCCAATAAGGATCTTGTCCTGCAGGGTGGAAGGTCAACTTTAGTCTGAGCTACGCAAGCTATGAGGTCTTTACTGACCTACAACGCCTACCACGAATAAACTGACACTGTTACGCTCTCACTTTCCCACACTGAAGCCATGTGGGTGTGGGATGCATTTTGGAAATATGACATGGCATAAACAAAACTACGGAAGGTTTGAATTAATCCCAGCCACAGTGAGGTTGTGTTTAAAAAGCCATCCTATGCATTCATGACTAGGTGTGAGAGCTTGATTATAACGGCGATTATTACGTTTCATCATTATCACGATGAACCATTCATGAAGGTAAATGGCTGTGGTATGCATACCATTCCTTTTGGACCCAATGTGCTCTTCACCAGATCTCCAATGGCGATAGCACCAATGAAGGAGGACTGTGGAGGAAAAATAAATCTCAGCTTTATTCCCCTGATCATATATTTCTAGGATGCAGATCAGACTTTCCCTGGATGTTTAGTACTCCTGACCATGCAGGGCTCCACGCTGACTTCCTGAATTAAGCAGCAGGTTGCACAGATAAATATTTAGGTGCACAGGAGTTAAGATGCATCAAAGTAGTATGACACATAAAACTAGAGAAGTTAACTCACCAGGCGGGCAGTCTCAGCTTTCTCCTCATCTGCTCCTTGTCTGAAGATGTTTACCGGTGCCATTGATAGGGACGCCTACAAGAATGATTTAACACCATGTAATCTGACCTGCCATTATATTCCATGCAATGCAGAACTGGTGAATGTACTTCTGAAATGGCTTATATAGTATAGAAGGGAATACGCGTTTCTTTTTAAAGTGGCCAGTGGTACCTTATAAAAAGGCCTGGATAAATGTTTAACTGACAAAATCTAGGACAACACAAACGAACATATCGCAGAGTTGAGAGCTATTGCGAGAGACGAATTGAAAAGGTATATACGGTAGACTTGCGGCAAATAATTGGCTCGCCTGAACAAGCTCCAAATTATGTCTAAAGATTTAACTGAAATATCTGCCAGACCGTACATGGTCATGGATTAACATACAACAGACTGTTAACATAACTGCTGTGAAAGGACTGGTACTAGATAGCTCCACCCACTTCTCCTAAGAAACCGCTAGAAGCTTTGTGGCCCAAGTTAGTATTTAACGTAAATTACATCTAGGCCAAAACAATCAGGTTAGCGAGATCGCTAGCATTATTGTTTCAATTACTGCGAAAAATAATGTCTAACATGCCTTATGGAAATGGCAGGTGGCAAATCTTAGCAACTAATGTTAGCTAGCTAACGACGTTAGAAAGGCAAGGATGCTGACTTGAGTTGAGACAAAGTAGACTTGCTAGCTGGCTCCACACCGAAGCAAACTGTCTAGCTTTTCAACTAACGTGAAGTTCGTTTTGAACAACTAATAGCCATTACTTAAAACGTATTCCACTTCAATAAAATGTTTTAAAGGGCACTAATACAACCAATTTAGGTTGTTTATCGTGCATCCGCCATTAACAGGAGAAAATACCACATGACGCCGGCTGTTAGCTCCAGTAGCTAGCTATTGCCAGGCCCATGTGCCTCCCCACTGTCAATTCTATATCCGCCCGAAATAAGTCAACTAATTGAACCAAACTCACATTAACTGCAGACTCTGCAGGTTTACACTCATAACATATTGAACACAATTATAATGATGATGGTGGTATTGGAAAAAATGTATGTCAAATGAACAATGAGGTTCGCTCACCATGATTTCTGCGCGTTGAGAGCAGAAGCCGTGTACGCACCGGGAAGGAACAGACAGGAATGACGCAGCTACGTAAGGACTCGCCCAAAGTGAATTTGCGCTCGATTTTGACTACACCGTGCACTGGACTTGCAAACGTTTATCGGCATGGAAAAATGTTTCACACAGCCAAAGCAGTTGCTAAACAATTAAATAATAATGAAGTGAAATAAGCAGTCAGAATTCAAATTAAACATAACATATTTAAACGTTTTAGGATAAAGTCAATTCATAATGTGAATATGTATATGCTATAAGTATATGCTATAAGCTATGTACTGCGTTGTGACAATGTGTAAATATAAATTATGTATGAATTAATTTGTTACATTCCACGGGCAAGCGCTGTTTTTTAACATAGGTTATGTTTACAATGGTATTTATGAGATCACACATTTCGTTTTTATTTGTTTTCCAATTATTTGTAGATCTGTGTGATCTATGGGGCATTTGTGTCATACAATTGGTAGTAAATGAAATGAATCTCCGTTCCGCCTTATTTCTGTGGCCAATGTGCACATAGCCTGTCTTTCCAGAGCCATATTTGCAACAGTTTGCTCATTTTTACACATTTTCTTATTTTAATATTTCTCATTTTGTTTTCCCATTCATTTTTTGAGTCTAATTGCGTTGCTGTCCTGGTAGTGTGTTTGTGAGATCCACACCCAAGACTAGCTGATAGCATAGCTTAGTGGTTGCTGGTTTCCGAGGTTGCGAGCTGAGAAAAATGAACACTGTTGTTCTGTCCCTGAGCATGGCAGTTTACCGTAATTGCACCTAGGTTGTTGCTGTAAATAAAACAATTCTGACAAGAAAACATCTCCACTGTCCCCGCGTTAAGCTTTAGATAAATCAAGCGTACCTTATTAAATATTTATTTTGCAGGACATGCACGGTTATGCACCATCACTGCTTTCTCCTCACTCAGTGCAGTGCAAGCGTAGAATGGATTGCAGGAAAGACCAGTCGTGAAAAAAATATCGATTTTTTTGGTCTAAATTAAAATAATAGTTTCTAGACATTTAAAAAAAAATGCCCCACAACGACCTCAAACTAGTTGTCATTGTACTACAAGTTAAAATGCAAATTAGAGCAATTTTGTAAAACATATTCATATATATTAGCTCAGTAAATAATAATAAATTACAGACGTGGAGATGTTATTATAAATGTGAATGTAAATGAGCCTCGGCCCCAAAAATAGGATATGACGTTTTCTCCTTTCCTGTTTGCATTTTGTCTTGTTCAGTCGGTCGGTTGGTGGAGGAGGCGGACTGGAAAATGGCTGACGGCGTCGATCATATCGACATCTATGCCGATGTTGAAGAGGAGTTCAACCAGGTATGCAATTTATCGAAATTCTATCCATTAATCCACGCAATGCTATTTGGACACATTTTTATTAATATAAATGCACATTCTAAACCCAGACAATCTGCGGTCCGGTGCGAACTGCAAGGAAGGGTTTGTCTGAGTGCTCCAGGAGCAGCATTTGAACTGCGTGAATTCCCAACACGCAATGGTGAATGGCAAACATTTGGAAAATAGTAACTCAGTTGCATTTTGTGCACGGATTGTTTTTTGTCAGAAATAGTTTATCCATTCCAAATATAGCCAAATCGTTAAAAGATGCGTTTCTGTTCACTAGCCAACGTGATCACTCCATTGTTTTGACGGAAGCTTGAATGGATGGTGGGGCTGAATGCGAAGTGGCGGGGAAGGCCTCTCACGCAGCACAAAATAAAACGTGGCCTGGTTTGCGGTGGTTCACTACCAGAATTGTCGTACCTATATATCAACTACATTGTTACACGCGAACCATTATCGTTAACTAATCTTTACCGAATACACGGTTTTTTTATTGCGTGCAGTAGCAATGGTTTACCTTCATTCCCCAATAGGTTGTTGTGCTCACTCCCTTGGCTGCTGGCTAAGCTAACGCAGCTACATTGTAGTATGTGCTGTTTAAAAAAAACGTGACTAAAATGCACGAATGTTTCGTGTTGGTATAGTTTGACATATTCTGCATAACACACTACTCTATATGCGTTAATTCCGTTTAAATAGTTAGTGTTTAGATTTTTTTGCTGGTGTTATCAGGATTGTACTGTACAGATTAATTGGAATCGTTAAAATAAAGTTCATTTCCAATTAAATTAAATGAACAGTTGCTTAACGAAACTATTTGTTCTGTAACTAAACGGCGTATTTGTAAATAATAGGTAACTGTTAGAGATATACTGGTAAATTTAAAAACTAACCTAACTTCTTGGGCAAAAGCAGAAGCTCAATCTCCACATTTTGTTTATTTAAATCTGATATTATAATTTGATGTTGCTCAACACGCTAACCATGCTTTTGTGTGGTTGACTCATCCGTGTTATAGTCTTGGTTAAGTTCTCATTAGCTGAGATGTCCCAGACATTATTCAACAGGATCACTGGAAATGGGACCAGCTCTGGACAATAAACTCCTTAAAATGAAGCTTAGAATGGGGATCATGTTGTTTGCCTGTTCACTTGTGCAAATTTTAAGTCTTTGCATACCTTGAATATCCAGTGTCACTGCAAAGCATACGACAAATAACTCTGCCAATGGACAGTCACGCGTCAAAAACGCGCGCGTGATGCTAAACGTTCCATGTCTTCTGTATTGAAATCACGGTCGGACCGAAACATTCATATGAAGTGCCGATTTCAGTGCATAGAGTGCTACTCCTGATTCACCCCCGTGCTCCGTTTGCGCCTCCCCATTCACCCTCCCCGCTCGCACCCTGCAGGAGTCGGACTACCCCGTTCACGACCAGATAGACCTGTATGACGATGTCATTTCTCCGTCGGCCAACAACGGAGACGCACCTGAGGATCGGGACTACCTGGACAACCTGCCCCCGCCTGCAGGCTCTGAGGGGAACAAGGCCGCCACGCCCAACGTGGTCTACACGTACACTGGCAAGCGGATCGCCCTCTACATAGGCAATCTTACATGGGTGAGTTGGGCCCCGATCGGTTTGGTCAGCCTGGCCTTGCCGGTCCTAAAGACGACGGTGGCGTTCGGTCGGTGGATGACAAACAAGAATGTCTACTCGGTTGACCGTTTTCTTAGTATACAATAAGATGGCTTGACTTGGTAATAGATTTGGCGGAATATAGCACAGCCCTTATTGAGTGATTTGTGTCAGTTCTGTGTTTGTTTTAAGCATGTCTCAATGGCATGTTGCTAACCTTTCAGTGGACGACTGATGAAGATTTGACCGAAGCCATCCGATCAATAGGCATTAGTGACGTGCTTGAAATAAAGTTTTTTGAGAACCGAGCAAACGGACAGAGTAAAGGGTGAGCTCTCTTCTTGGATTTCATGGTCTTTCAAACTACACTCTAAGACTTTAACCAGCTAGTAGATTTTTTTTTATTTTTTTTGCATGTCTTTCCTGATAATTATGTCGAACTCCATAACTGTAATATGAGATCCTGACTCTGTGTGTTTCATTAGGTTCGCCCTTGTGTGTGTGGGCTCGGACGCATCCTCCAGGAAGCTTATGGACCTGTTGTCCAAACGGGAATTACACGGACAGAACCCAATCGTCACCCCCTGCAACAAGCAGTCTCTCAGCCAGTTTGAGATGCAGTCTCGGAAAAGTAGGTGAACCCGCTTGCCTCTCATGGGGGCCGGCCTGTGGAGGGCTTATGAACAAGTTCTCTAGAGTTTCTCTAGTGACAGTGGGGTTGACAACCAGGAAGACGTTAACTCTGAAGTTGTACCGAAAGATAAAGAAAGCTTCCTAGTCTTCTGTTTTTTGGGATTTCAGAGTGCCTCTGCTGGTCATTGCACAAGTTCCAGAAAATAGATTTACTCATTTTATTTATAGTAATAATAATGACATTAATACGGGTGAATTAATTGATTTAATGAATTCTTTCGCGTCTTTTAGAGCTCAGAACGGCTTAACTGGGTGAGCTCAACGAGTTGCATTCAAGAATTTGAATGTTGTCCCCGCCCTCTTCTTCCCCTTTATGTCCAGGTACATCGGGTGGACAGATGTCCGGCGAGGGGAAGGCGGGACCCCCCACCATGGGCCCCCGCGGTGGCTTCCCCATGGGAAGGGGCCGTGGCCGCTTTCCTGGCCCGCCCGGCCCCGGAGGGGACCGCTTCCCCGGACCCATCGGACCTGGAGGTCCCCCGCCACACTTCCCGGGTGAGTACGCCTCCCGCTCCGGCTCGGCAGTAGAGTCCGTTTTGCGCTGCTTGTGTGCAAGAACACCACCCCGCGAAGGACGTCTGTTCAGTTGGTTCGGTTGTACCCTTAACGCAGCCAATGGAACGGCATCCCTATAGGCAGTGCAGTGTGATTGGCCACTGGCCATCTGGGCAGTACAGGTAATCTTCTTCTCTGCATGGAATAAACTGAAGATGGGTCGCCCTGTCGAGTCATTGTGTCCCGTTTCTAAATCGGCATACCAACACAAGATGGGCCAACCGCTCTCTACCTCCGCATGGGTTGGAAAGCCCCAAACATACCTCTACAGACATTTTCTCATTTTCATACAGTCTCTATGACTCACTTACATCATATAGAGCAAGTTAAAGTTAGTGCTTTTGTCTTATAGCTAGGCGAGACGGCCACATTAATCGTTACTTTGAGGACGTTTTGCAGTATCGCCAGTGCCAGCAGTAAAGTGTGAATGTCAGTTCTAGTAAGGCGTGGTGCTTTTGACTCGTGTCCTCTGTCCCTGACTCTTGTTCAGAAAAAGAATTGTGAACATTAAGTGCACCGCCACCACTAAATTTTTTTTTTTTTTTTGCATTGGCAACACCTTCCTGTGTTTTTGGCTGCCCTTCTGCCATTGGCTGATTGGTCAGTGAGTTCAGTGTGGTGCCAGCTCAGTAGTGATTGTGGTTTTTCCTCCTACTAGGGTCGGGGATGAGGCCACCCGAACTCATTAACCATAGGCACCAAGATGGCCACCTGATGGATATGAATTTCAATTGCTTCCCGCCGGGACGTGATGGGAATTGGCGACCCAGAGGTGAAACGCCTCGACTCCTATTGACAACAGTGCTAGGGTTGGGAAAATTCCCCCCAAAAACCTTCCTGAAATTCCTCTGTTTCTCAAAAAAATAATCAGCATACTTCTCTGATTTGCAAGAAATCCCGGGTTGGAGAATTTCTGGAATCAGCGGGGGGTGATTCGCTGCAATGGAATCCTCCAACCTGGGTTCTGGAGAGAGAGGGTACAGGGAATTTGGGGAATGTTTAGGAATTTTGCAACCCTTCACAGTGCTAATGTATTTTAATAAGAATGATCAACCCCTCCCCTCATCTCTTTCCCTCCTGCTTACATGTTCTTTCACTTAAGCCTCTGGAGTCTTCAGTACTGTTTTCCCCCCAGCTTTTTTAAATCTGGTCCTGCTGAGCATGCTTGAAGCTGTGGAAAGGTCTCCGGCTAATTACTCCCCAAGGCAGCTATTTCTTTCAGGCTGTGTTTAAACCAGCAGCCTGTTTCTGATATCTTTTTCCTATAAATGGTCATTTAACCAATCGCATCAGCTCTTTTTCTGAGATGCTCCAGTTAGTACACTACATAGTTGTAAAGAATATGTATATTTATCTGAATTTATAATTGCCTGTCGTTTCATAATGCGATTTTTCTTTGTCAGTCTGTGTGGCTTTTTCTGTTAATAGTGCCTTCCCAGCACTCCTTGCTCTTTATTCCGTAGATGAGCTTCCGTTAATCAGTATGCCTCTTTAAGATCATGATGAATTGGGGTTAGTAAGACTTGTTTTTTTTAAATAGTTTTTCCATTAAAACAAAAAACAGTAACATTCCACAGAAATTAGCATGTGTAGTTTTGTTCTTGTTACCGTCCAATCACAAAGTCATCGAACAATGATACGTTTGTGTCATAAAAATACGGTTCCTCAACACCACCTAGAACAAGCAGATTTGAATTTCGCTCTAGAATCCAACCATACCAACTTCTTCAGTGTTCGTCTGTTCATAGAATGCCACAAGGTCTGTTTGCTTCAAATATCAAGCTCCTCTTTAATACTCCAGTATGCATTCAGGAAGAGTTGAATAACCCCCTGCTGTCTCTCTGTCTGCCCCATCCTGACACAGCTATTTGCATGGGTCTTGGTTAGTGTCCAAGTGCTGTTGATGTACTGTTATTAACTGTATTTGTAGACTCTTATAAAGCAGGTTTTAGCCTAGATCCAGCCCATGAATGCCAGGTGTGCCTCAATGTCAATTACCTAACAGTGAGAAAACATTCAGCCTTGGTCAGCTGGACATGAATGTCTTATTTTACTCAACTGTGCGGAATTGGCGACCAGATGCTTGTAGTCTACCGGCAAGAGGAGGTATTAAAAATATTTTCTTTTGAGGCCCCTCACGAGGGCCTTTTTTCCCCCTCCTTAATCATATTTCTTTTCTCGATAACTGACGCTTTTTGTTTACAAGCTATTTCAGTGTTAGAGTTCAAACCTCAACGGCTGGCAAATGCTAGTCTGGCCAAGCTAGCGTGTGACAGATTCTCCGGTGCAGTGACCCTGTTACAGATGTAACCTTGGGTCTTAAGGCTGCGGCACAGTGCTGCTGCTTTAGACCACAGGTCGTCTTACCTCAGATAACTCGCCTCACGCACAAATCAACGTCCGTGAGCATCTACCTTAAGACTTCTCATAATTAATCATTTACTGATCAATAGCAGTTCCACTTTAATCGGTGATGAATGCCCCAAGTCGACGGTCTGCACGGTCTATTGCCTGGTTATTACGCCAGAGTTACCGTAGAAAACGGCTTCTTTAATGGTGCTACAGTCAGGAGAGTGCGGTCTACACCCAGCAACTGTTGAAGCTAAAAGGGGCTGCTTCGGTTATACACGTGCCTTAGCTTCGGTAAGCTGAGCTGGAGCTCCAGCTCCTTGCTCTGGCCCAATGGCATGCCACGCCCACGGATATTAGTTTCTTCTTTGCAGGGAGCTTGTGTCCCAACGATATGATTGACAAAACTTTCTGGGACCATTGTCCGCGAGAGTGACTTAGCTTTGATACTGACTGGTTAAAGGTGTTTCATGACAAATGCCTAACTTTGAATCCGTAACTGTAATGGAAGGAATCTGACTTGTATAGTGAACGATAGGGCAGCGCAAAACTTCTATTTGTGTTGTTTATTTGTAAGCTAATGAGTAGTCCCTAAGAATGACCTCTGTGGGACCCCAATTGTCCAATTTACATAAAATGTGACTTTCTGACTCTTAGTCCTTTGTATTGTTAAATATCAGTCCATCCATTTTGTGAGCACTGAGGGGGGGATTTTATTTGCTTGTTTAAAATCATTTTGTCATTAACGCTATCAAATGGATTTAGTAAATCTAACACCACCACTCCCGCTTTGTGGTTAGGGTTAGGTTTAAGTGTGAACTTGTCCCCCTGATTGGTTGTGCTCGTTTTGAAGAATGACTAGTTCTGAATTCAAATTACATCGTCTGTTGCTCAACAGCTGTTGTCTCTGCAGCCTTTAAAAGTGTTGTCAATATACTTTTCACACTGGGTCTTTTTCAAAGCTTATCTGATTGGTCAAAGGAGTTGGTCTTTAGTTCCTTGGTTTTTTGGTATTAGTGAATAGGGGTAAAATGTCCTGCTCATTGCACCTGACTGTGGGACCGTAGTGTTTCAAGGTGCAGCTTTCAGCCCGTCAGTAGTCAATCCCAACTCAAGTAGGTTCTGTCTTGTGTTTTTATCTTTGTGTTTCAGGTGGTATGCAGGGTCCTCCTCGCCCCCCTCCCGGCCCCCCGGGCCCCCCTGGGCCCCCAGGACCCCCTCCCCCAGGACAGGGCCTCCCTCCTCCCATGCAGGGTCCCCCCAATCGGGGCGACCGGCCCCCGCCGCCGGTCATGTTCCCCGGTCAGTTTGGCCAGCCACCCATGGGCCCTCTGCCCCCTGGCCCACCCCCACATGGTTTCGGCCCGCCCCCCGGGCCCCCTCCACCCCAACAGGGCCCTCCGCCCCCTGGTCATTTCCCGCCTCGGCCCCCTGGTCCCCTTGGGCCTCCGCTAGCCCTCGCCCCTCCTCCGCACATGCCAGGCCCCCCGCCAGGAGGCCCCCCTCCGGCTCCCCATGTCAACCCAGCGTTCTTCCCTCCTCCCGGGGGTCCCAACAACATGGGAGGGCCCCCTGGAGGGGATAACAGAGGCCCCAACGGACCCAACGACCCCTACGGACGGCCACCTCCATATGACCGCGGGGACTTCGGACCTGCCGGAAGGTATTTACAACGGACCTCTACTGCGAGATGGCCACCTGTGCATCTACACACTGATGATTAACACAGAACGTCAATGTCGCGCTCTTCCTCATCCTCTTCATTTGTTCCATTCTGTTTCATACTCCCTACTGTTGTCTAGGCTATGTCTGTGGTTTTGTGTTGTGAGGGTGGAAAAGAAATTAGTGACGTTTTTTTCAGCACGTAGAGCTTTTTTTATTTAATTTTTTTAGAAGCCACACAAGGAAAGCATCCAAATGCTGATGTTAAAACTGTTCCCTTAGCCCTCAGGAACAGTCGCTCATGGTGTGTTTGTGTGAGTGTGTGTGTGTGGGGGCGTATTTTAAAAGCGGGTCTTTTTATGGACTATTTAGACCAAGCAGCGTGGTTACTTAGTGATCCTCCTTCCTGAATGTCCAACCCCCCCTCCCCCTCTGGCTGCCTACAGTAACCAGCGCCCCCTGCTAATCCGCGAGTTTGACCGCAGGCCTCCCCCGCCTCGCGGCGGCCCAGGCCCCTGGATTAACGAGGGGTTGGGCGATCTGAAAAATGGCGGCCAACACTTGCACAGTGCAAGTGACCCAGGGTTAGTAGAAATACTGGCTGACCTCTGAAAGAGCAATAGGAACTAGCATTCCCATTACCATCCTGTGCCTGGCTTTGTTTTAATTTCAGAATGGATGCTTGTTTTGGTTAACTGATGGTTTGGCCGCGATGTGTTTAGATAAATCCGGGGTTTCCAAAAAGTATCGTATTATAAGTGGTATTAATTTATCTTAGACACGCTTGGATAACTTGGTTTGCGTCTGATGGCGTTTGAGCTAACCATTAACTGTGTGTGTGTTGTGTGCGCGCTTGAATCATCAGTGACATTCCCCACTACATAGAGCTGCGAGATATGGGGGGAAATTCATGCTGCAATAGTTTGCTTGAATTGGTCTGGTAACGATAAATTGAACATTTAAAATAAAATTAGTTTGGATTACTCAAACTAATGACTTTTTTGCGGCACTTAAATGTAACATTAAAGTTTAAACCATCTTAGAAAACGTTTCGTTTAAAACGTCACGTCTCCAGTATAGCCAAGTAAGGAATTACACCAGCGAAATTCCTGTGAGAAGTAGATGTGTTAATTTTCAGTTTATCATTTCGGCGCCACCGCTGTCTTTCCTCTCAATCTGTCATTTTTTTTTTGCATCTTCCAAACATTAATTAGACATTATGCCAGGTTCCTCCCCCCTGACCTTTGTCCAAATAATGTTGAGGAGGCAGTGTTAGAAAATGCTAATTGAAAAAAGACCTTAGCTTCCGTTCCTCCCCAGCATTGTGTGGGCGTGTGTGCGTGCGTGCGTGGTGGTGTCGAACACGCTAGGTTCTGATGCTGTATCCTTGCTGCTTGTCTTTGTCCCAGGGACATGGAATCGGCACGGACCCCGCTCAGCGAGGCCGAGTTTGAGGAGATAATGAACCGCAACCGAGCCATCTCCAGCAGCGCCATCTCCAGGGCGGTGTCGGATGCTAGCGCAGGTGGGGCCCTAAATGTGTCTAAACAACCTGTACTTTCCCAGGTGGCCTTTTTATGCATGTGAAAGCCTTTTTATTTTATTTTTTTTCTTCTGAATCGCCTGACTCCGTGTCATTGACGGTTGTTTCTCTTTAGCTGACTACGGCAGCGCGATAGAGACTCTGGTGACTGCTATCTCCCTGATCAAGCAGTCGAAGGTGTCGGCTGATGACCGTTGCAAAGTGCTCATCAGCTCTCTGCAGGACTGTCTCCACGGCATCGAGTCCAAGTCTTATGGCTCCGCCTCCAGGTAAATGAAACATCTCCCTTGTTCTTTATTCGGTATTGTTGTTGTATTTTTGGTCTTTTAAACTTCGTGGACTGTTGTCATGGGGCCAACACCTCATTCTCCTGTCGTCCCCGTAACAGATGGTGAATTTCTTATTTAATTAAAGACTGTTTTTGACTTTAGCAGAGACTGTTTTTAAAAAGGCACAGAAGCAGAGAGAATTTCTTCCAGTCCCTGTGCCTTATACCCTGAACACACTAGCTGTAAAGAAAAGACAAGGCAGCGAGCCAGTCTAACCAACAGTAATAAGCGATAATAGGCGCCGTCTAGACAGGCAAAAACGTCAGCAGCTGATTGGAGGACTGTAACCATATCATAGTTTATCTGCTACTAACAGTGGCAATATGAATATAATGCATTGCGCATTATATTCATATAATGTCCTTTAGGCATAATTGACCATGATCGTAAGTCCCTTAGGCCTAAGTGACCATGATCGTAGTAATTCATAATTATTTATTTGATTATCTAGTGCAAAGGAGGGATAACAATTAAAGCGGAGTTCATTATTGACGTTTTCTGGATCTACTGCTCATTAATATTGCATTCATATTTTTCTGTATTCTTGCAATTATTGTGATTTACTTTACCTATTTTAGTTTCATTGTATGTCGCTCTGTATAGTACTGTACCAAAATGACTAAAATGCAAATGTTTGAATTTATTTGCGTGCTCTGTTGGACACAAGTGCCGTGGTTTTCATTTGTTATTGTATTCTTGATGTTGGCCAATGGACAGACCTGCTTTGACAGTTGGTTAAGAGTTTGATGTATGAATGCAAGTTCTGTCCCCAAAAGACGCGAGAGATCGCGGGAGCGGGACCACAGCCGATCCCGGGAAAAGAGCCGACGCCACAAGTCCCGCAGCCGCGACCGTCACGAGGACTACTACCGCGAACGCAGTCGGGAGCGAGAGCGTCACCGCGGTGACAGGGACAGGGAACGCGAGCGGGACAGGGACCGCGAGAGGGAGTACCGGCACCGCTAATGAAGGTGTGTGTACCCGTTCAAACTGGTTACCGTCAGTGGTGTTACTTACTAGTCTCATCCCTCAGCTGAGTCGGGGGCGGCGGCCAGGTTTGGCTAGGCCTGGGACGAGAGCCCCCCGAAGCAGGACAGCACAGGTTCAATGGAGCCTCAGGTAAGTGGAGAGGTAGGTGGAACATTGCTCCGTTTTTGTTAGTACTTCAGTCCGGAATTCTCCTTGTGGGTGTAAATAATTTGTCTGAGACTTTGTATTTTGCTTTTCTTCCTGTGATGTTGAGTGTGAGGGTGTGTTTGTACTTTAGGGGTGAGTGTTTTGTTTAAACGTCTGAAAATGTTCTACAATGTTTGATGAATTATCAACACCGGTGACAGGTGTTTGTATGCTACGTTAATTGTTTGTCAAAGTGTTTATTTGACACTGTAGCCTCAATGTTCCCGAGAAATGATTGGTCTTCGTTTTGTAGTATTCACATTTTGTTGAGGTTGAAATATGTGATGGTTCGACAAAGGGTGTTGTATGAGTTGTTTACAGACCACCAAATCATAGAAGTCCCCTTCTAATTTAATTGCATTCTGACGTCGTTATGAGTCATTGAATTGCTAATATTGATTAATGGATGGTATGCATTGTATGGCTGTTTCTGACCATTGATGCTTTGAAACACTTAAAAAAATAATAATTTCAAGCCAAAGTAGGGTTCTCAATGGTTCTACCCCTTGTATACCTGAGGTAATTGTTACTTGCAAATGGAAGTGTATGCCATTTTTAAAGTATTGTCAGTTTTTCTGACCTTTACCATAATTTAGTATGGCTTTGTTAAGAAACAGAAAATAGTTGGTATATTGTCTGTTAAAACTTGACAAATGTCTTTGCCATGTTCCTCCTTATTCTCAAATTGATCAAGGTCTTGTTTTTTGTATGATAAAAATTTTAAGCAACAAGTTAACCATTACTAATTGGTAGTTTTAAATGTTGTTAAAATCTGATTTGGCGGCTATCTTTACAATGCATCTTGTAGAAGAATACCCACATTCTTAGTTATAATGCTTCATCTTTGTGTGACATAACATTGTCTAAGCTACCCTTAAAGGACAATTTAACTTTTTTACAACGTGACGGTAGATGGTTCCAAACCCTGAAAGAGGTCTATGGGCCAAGAAAAACCAATAATCCATGGGTTACAGTAATCCCAACAGACCACCACCGCTATCTTAAAAACAATGGAACTAATCGGGGCATATGAGCATTTTTGTTATTTAACGGTAACATCAGCTGTTTGTAACATTAATCCAATTGTATAGTTGATTTCAGTTGTCGCGCACAATTCCATCCGTTTTCAGCTAGCGGTGGCTAAAATTAGCTAATGTTCGAAATTGACGTTTAAAGGGGAATGACGGCGAATATCTAAACTTAGGATAAGTTCATAAATCACTTAAACGTATTGTTGTACTGTCTCTCTGTGTACACGACTCACTCATGGAGAGCAGAGTTGTTGTAGGGCAAGTGCAGCATCGTCTGGTTAGATGGCTTGTTGGCTTGTGCCGTAAACCCATGAGCTGTCTATGTAGGAGACATTTGTAAAAAGCTTAACCATGACAGAAATTTATCACATTAGTAAAATGCATATGTATGTACCACAATGTATGTTCGCAAATGTTGGTTGTTAGCTGTGAAAGAACATTTTTGTTTTTCATGTAGATTATTTCGCCAAGTCGTTATTTCGCCAAGTTCTATTGAATCACATTATTTATGGGAAAACGATAGAGCCAGATGACTCTGTGCTTCCTCTAGCTTGACCCTGTTCTCCCTCAGTGATAGAGTTGTGTGCATATAGAGACTTACACAAATTGTAGATGTTTGTTGTTATTCCTCCTTAAAGGAGTTTGAAACATAGATTACAGTTTCTCTTGACTATTTTGAGGGTGAGGAAAAAACTAACAGCAAGTAGTAAAAACCTAATATTAGTCATCTTTTTTTCTTTTCTTTTTTTTTACCTTTCACATAATTTCTGTATGTGCTACTTTTGCAGTTGTTCCTGATAATAAGTTTAGGGTCTCAAATACTTGGCTTCGGTTTTGATCCATTTTGTATACCCTGGTTGTAATATTGGGTAATAGTCTGACAGCAATTATATTATATGCATCTACTTGGCAATGTCAGTATGTTTGCCTGTCAATTTTAGGCCAATTTGTGATGACTTTTCAGTCATAGCTACTACACATCAAAATGTGTTAATGCTGTAAACAAATAAAGAAAATAATTTACCTAACAGGTACAGTACTTAAATAAAAAAAGGTGCTGAAAAATGTATTTTAGTAAGGACTTAAGAATCATCACAATTGTCCACAACTCCAGTAATGGAGGTGTTTTAGAATGCAAAATGTTTTGCATTGGTGCGCCATTTTGAAGTGGATCCGAAAGGTTTCAGTGCCTGTTGTTTTTAGGCTGTAGTTTGAAATGGACAGCCACACAATTTCGACCAAATTGTTTGACGTAGTACCATGGCGCCTTACTTTACTGTAGGACCTAAAATGTAATTAATAGTATATCAATAAAAGAAAACTGGTGTGGGTCTTGTCCTTTTTAAACTGGGTTGATTTGTCCCTCAAAATTAAATTTCATGTTGTGAATCCAAATAGTTCTTGCATGTATACTCTAAAATCTGACATTTGTAAAGCTGGTCACTGACACATCGTTTGATTGATTAGTATCCTGATTAGTAACTCACGCTTGCATTACATGGTTTATGCCCTCTGATTTGAACATGTTTAAAGTAACTTCTCTGCATTTTGTTTAAATTAATTACAACAGCATTTGATTAAGTAATTAAAATAAACGAAGTCATCAGATGTCTGAAATGAGTGTTAGTCTGTCATAACAAACCTACGAGAGGTTACTTTATGGGCTTGTACGTGCTCTTCTATTTCATTCCCTTCATGGTAAAATAAGATACATTTGATCTATATTCACCTGTCAACCTATGTTCACAGATAATAACAATGTTTCGTTTAGCGTTGGGGTCATATGTGCACACTGCAGAAATGACTAGCTATCTCTTCAGTTTGTCTATAGGTATCAGTGATGTTTTGCAGGCTTGGAGAATGCAGTCCTGATTTCCCGATAACATACTTCTTGCACTGTTTTAATTGTCTCTTGTGTATTCATCTCTTAATACCCCTTTATGTGCTTCGTGCAACACAGTGGGCTCCACATCATTCAAAGAAGGTTTGTTTTGGAAAGATTTGCAGCCATCTAAGCTTTTGGAACGATACTTATTTAAATTAAGTTACTCCCTGGTCTCTTATAATAATTATGATGTATTTCCTATTTGTTAACATGTTGAACTTGTCTTGATTGCTGTGTTCTCGTTGAGTTGCACAACAGAATGGAAATAATTGCTGGGAGGATGAAGGGACATTTTGCTATGAATTGGTAGTATTAACTTTGAAACTATGCACCATGTAAATTCACTCATTGACCAATACAGAGCCTCTTCAGTTAAATTCAATTAATATGGTTTACCACTAAATGTAATATTCGGCTAAGTCACTATAGTTTGATTTATGTGAATTGTCAAAGGTGACCAAAACATGCATCAAATTTGCTTCACTGTGTGGATGTTTGGAGTTGCTAGTGGGTTGGGGTTGTCATCTGTGCACTGGAATATTCTGAGTGGTTTCTGATTGCGAAATGCACTTCTAATGAAGTGTCAGTGGAATGTTACTTGTGTACATGACAGCCTCTACCTTTTTTTTAGTCTGTTTCATAATGATTAATGATTAAAAATGGAAAAACTAAATCGTAACATCGTACAAACTGGATTTGTATGGTATTTGACAAATTGTGGGATGTAACCGATATAATGAAAGCTTCAAAGTCCCAGAAGGTGCTGCTTTCAGAACTAGTGGCTGTATTGTAACCAGAGCTCTGAAATGACTTTTTTAGTGTTGTGCTAGCTAGTGTAACTTACTGTTTGTTTTTGGGAGTTCTTCCACATTCCTATGTAGCACCACTGCCATTCCTCTATAAATCTGATCGTGTGTGTTCTCCACTTTCCCACAGTTCCCTGATCAGTCACAAACTCTGGACCAATCTCAAACCAATGCCATAGATCTTAAGTCTTATGCACTTGTTGAGGTCTGAGGATATTGGCTGGTTTTGAGTAACATTGTGAGCTGTCAGTCATGGTGCCTCGTAGACACTAGCAATTGGCTTGCACTTCTCAAATCCCCTCAGATATCTGTAAGTGTGTAGGATCAGTAGGGTCGATTTGAGATTGGTCGTTCTTGCTGTAGACACATCACCTTGTTCTCTGCCCATTCACTTTTAGATTAGGGTTATAAGGCATATGTCTTGTGAACCCCTTTTAGAGGTTTATCCACACAACTCATTGTAATTTATAATTAAATATAAAAAGTACTTTTGCATGACACATTTGAATAAGTTGAGCGTGCCCCCAGTTTTCAGCACTTCATTGGTTTTTGTTACTCAAGGTTGACTACCGTTAGAAAGAAAAGCATTTGCATGTCATTCTTTTGTTTGTCCTTTGTGTATTGTGTAATTAGAGGGGTTATGAAACAAACTGTGTTGTTGGGCTGCCCCAAACCAAACTCCACCCTTCGTTTTGACACATTTCAGCCTATGGAAGAGGACTGGGACGAGGACGCCGCGTCACAACCAGCAGGCCCTATTTCAGGAGCGCCTCCTCCGCCTCGTCAACTAGTTCCTCTGTCTGTCTCCATGGTTACCAGGGGACTGACTACTTGGAATTCGCTCACAGCTGTGTAAGGCTATAAGTAGAGTTCTTTCAAATCTATACTCATGGTAAAAAAAACAACAAAAAAAACAAGAGAAACTCAACAGCTCTTTTTATTTTTACTGACATTTTATTTGATATGAACGTAAAATTGATTACCTGTGTGATGACAAGGTTCTTCAAGCTTTGCTAAAATAGAAGTATGACATTTGCCTGCTCTGTTCCAAAATAGAAAGCAAAAACAACTTTTTTGACTGCTATAATGTGTAAATTTGTCTGGCTAGAATTGTTTTTATAAGGAGATTCTTTGGTTTTTGTCTTCTTTTTTTTTTCCTCTCCATGTTCCTCCCAATGTTTCTTGTTAGGATAATGTTTGTAAATGTCTCTGCTTTGATTATTATTAAAATAGATTCTGTGTTGTAATAAACTGTTTACTGGGGTTTTGGCACTTCATAATCATTTACATTAGATGTATGTTTTTTCCTTCCTACATTTTATGGTATTTGACAGGTTCTGTACTATCTGAATAGTGACTTGATGTCATTTCAAGGTCATGTTATTACCCAGATTAAGTACAGTTGACCAAAGTGTATTAATAATAATTTTTTTTAGAATGACCATATTTGATGCCTGGAATTTGCTGCAATTACAAAAAGTATTTTTGAGCCAGTATTGCAATGAACAATGTTATAATATTAGGTTTACTAGTCTGTGCCAAATTTAAATTCTCCTTATAGTTGTGCGAATTTACCAAACATTGTTTTTAGCTGTGGTATATTGTATTCCATTCAAACTTAATTTAAATTCATGGTCTTTGCTGAATCATTTCGGTGAGCCATTTGGGACATTATTGGGCGAGATGTAGTGCTGTAAATCGGATCATTTCAGGAAATTATTTTTTCCTGTTTTTTTTTTATTTTAATTTCTTTATCATGTTTTATGTTCATTTACATAACCAGAACGTACAGTACGTTCCGAGGCTTCATTATCCAAACAATGACAGTTATACCAATAACTGGAATTTGTTTTGTCATACGGGATGCTGAATTTACCAGTCTGGACAACACTGATTTTGTTTGAACACCTAAAACAATTAGTTCCCACTCTATTCTAACTCATGCTTGTATAGTGTGCTGGCTTGCTTTTGCTGCCCTGGTTTCCTACTGATTTGCTTGTCTTGCTGCTTTTAATGATGCAGGGCTGTAGTTTGCTGGTGTCTGGTCTGTGTTGATTAGCATTGTCCTTTGTTGTGACATACATTCAGGGGCCTTGACAGCACCAACCAGCGCTATTTGGCTGAAGCCCATTTATGCCTGGGATCGGGCCCTGGTTCTGCGTCTGCTTGTGGTGGTTATGCAAACAGTCCAGAGTAGATTCAGGATTTTATTTGCAACACATGACTGCATAACCCCGTCCTCCCCTCAGGGTGTATATACAGACTGGTCTGTCTGACCTGATCTGATTGCCTGTTTTTGAGGTTATGCTTACTGTACCTCCCCCTTTTTTTAAAAGGTAAAAGTAAGATTTTTACTCCATGTAGTTGAATTTTCAAATGTACTGATAGTGTGTAGTGCTGTGCCCCTGCTTGTTTGGTAGAGTTGACTTGTTTGCTGAATCATAGCCTCCACTCAAAAATTATAAATTATACCGGTAAGATCTTGCCGGCACAAACACTAAAGTTTTAAATCGAAATGGCACAAAGAAAAACAGTTGAGTTTTTGAAGATTGTGATGTATTTGACATTTTTTATTAGATTTAACTTTGGTAAACTAATCCTGTACAAATTGTGCATAACGAGCAACACATCTGGATGTTTTGGATCCTTTTACATTTTTATATTACAGTTAATGTACAAAATGCATTAGATGATGGTATCACTGTAATGCCATGTTTATAGCGCCTATCTATACAGGGTGAAGGCTTTATCTATTCACTGCCAGTTTGATTGCATTTGAGGCCAAAGAATTTCACAGTTGAAAGGAGCCATTTAGAATAGAACTGATAGTTTTGAAAGGGCAATACTGTACATATACACGCACAGTATTAATCATACTCGGTGTCTTTCAAATTTGTCATTTTGTATATAGAAGAATGCATCCATTTTCACAAGTTATTGCCTTGAGCGATTTAGCAAAATCGCAGCCAAGGTTTTGTGATGATGTCTTTTAGGTAATCAGTTTCTCTCTGACATCTGTGACGTTGAAGAAATTTGACTATTTTTTAAGGTCCACTGTCTTGTTGTTTGAGTGTGTTCAATAAACTAGAATTCTCCATCTCTGAAATCAGTCTTTGTGAACCATTAGGCCAAATGCTACTTTTCTGTGCAATTTTATCTAATGTACGCATTGAATCAATTAAATGCAATAAACAGGATGGAGTAGGACAGCAGAACATTTTACAATGTCTGTTTAGTTATGTTTGTGAAAAGTTTGTGCAGCCTACTTGCCAAAACATAACCGTTGTTCTTTTCTCAGGGTACGTGTTACCGATGTTGTGAACAGGTTTGGGGTCAATTCTGGAAGTACCCTGATGTTTAAATTTCCCCCTGCAATTCTTTGTAATTAGGGACATTTGGAATTTTATCCCAGCCCTGGTCATGACATCTTTTCAAAACGGTTATGGACCTATCAAGTCCAATTTCTCATGTTTACACTTGGCCATTTAAAAGAAAATGATGGATTGTGCTTCAGGCTGTCGTGTTTTCTTACTATCTTCTTCACAGCACCATGGCAATGACCCAAAGGTAAGTTGTCGGTTCCAGATCCAAGGTCAATTGGCTACAGGTCAAACATTTTCAAATATCTAAATGTAGAACTGTGAAGCAGTACAGAGATGGAATAACAAATACATAAATCATTTAAAATTATTAAATACAACGTTACCATTTTATTAGATTGACAAAACAAAAGACACTTCCCCTTAAACAAATGATGGGTGAGATCATGTTACTATCAAAATATAGTTATCAACATAGGACTGATGGATTATAGGTCAAGAACTGATGTCTCCTGTGTGATTGGATTGTGTGCCTAATCGAAAATAAAACCCTTGAAATTATTCTTTGTCCATTGTTTTTTTTTTTGTATTTACATGTATTTAAAATTTAAATACAAGTTGGAAAAATGTGTCACCCTAAAACAACTGTCTTGAATTCTGAGATTTGGCTCAATTCCATCAAACCTGAATTGTCGTATTTATGCCATTGGTTTTCTTCCAATGGTCAGATTAACGCATACTTGTTTTCGGTGCTTTAAACACGTACAGGATAACCCTGGATTAGCAGGTATGCTTTCATTTTATGCACGAGGTAAATACTGTAGCTTTATTGTTGCAATGGTGGGTTTGAGTTCATTCCAGCCTCTGCGAAGCAATTGGTGAGCATTGCATGTGAGGGAAAGGGTTATGCTCAGAGCCCGAAACCATGGCTTGGAAACATTTACATTCAATAATATAGCCCTGCCTTATGTTTTTCAGTAGCTACACGGTTTTTTGTGTGAAAAGTGTCAGAAAGCGGAACGTCTAGCCGAGAGGACATTTTTTTTGTCGGACTATAGAAAATGTAACGTGCTTCCGGTGCTTGTTTGGCTGGCAATTTGAAACGTTTACACTGTAAAACCGTTTTGTTATATTATATTTAATGGCAATCATAATACATTACACATTTCAAATAAGTATTGCAAGAGTTATATTGTGACATAAGACTTTAAAATCCCTTTCTATTTTGTACTATGTTTAAAAGGATGGCTGAATTTGGACCAGATTCCGGAGGGAGAGTGAAGGTAAGTGACGGACTTAAATAATATTAGATTACACTACAGTACCCGTAATAATGTGATTCGTTCAAATATTTTGGTTAAGATTAATATATTTGTCATTAAGACATGGAAAGCCAGGCAGAAATGGCCCACAAATATTTTACCCTGTAAGATATAGGTACTGTATTGTCTGTAGTGTAGTCATTTAGCACGGTGTCAGTGAATTAGCAATTAACGTCCCATTTAAGTACTTTGTTGAAAGAGTAATCGAGAGAGTTTTAACCTTGTCTAGTGGATTTGAACCAGCGACCTTTCAACTGCAGGCTAAGCGCAAGCAGGGTTTTCGGCCTTACAATTTCAAACTTCTTCGCTATCTGTAATGCAACCCAATTCATCGTATTCGCTAATTTTAGCTATCATCACTCTGGTTTACTGTATGTTTCAAAAACATTTGTCTGTAACCCATAGGGTGTGACGATCGTGAAACCCATCGTGTTCGGCAATGTCGCTCGGTATTTTGGGAAGAAAAGGGAGGAAGATGGACACACTCACCAGTGGTCTGTTTATGTGAAACCCTACAGAAATGAGGTAAAGGCACAGATTGCTACGTATGAGGCCTATGTTTGTTAAAAATCTAAATCTAATTCAAGTAATTAGCAAGCTAGCAAACTAGCCTCAATAAAACATTTTAAGCTTTTAAATGTATAAAAAATGTTCTTATTTATTTATTCGTGGTTAATATTCCAGATTTAAACCCTTCTGAAGTTTCTATTATTCTTAATTCTTAAAGTCGAGTTTTCATATGATCCATTGTCTTCCAGGATATGTCTGCGTATGTTAAGAAGATACAGTTCAAACTTCATGAGAGTTATGCGAATCCACTTAGAGGTAGGCTGCCTGTCATGGATCCAGTGGCATTAATCATGTATTTCCTCACCAGTGTGATCTGGAGTTTCCGTATGCAGTGAGGTCTAAATTGATTATATGTAAATCATCTTTGTTATGGTAAGCCTATGGCAGTATAGAGTTGGAGAAGAGCAGTGGTTTCTGTGTTTTAGTTGTGACCAAGCCTCCGTACGAGATCACAGAGACGGGGTGGGGAGAGTTTGAGATCATCATCAAGATATTCTTCATTGACCCCAATGAGAGACCGGTAAGTAGTGTTTTTTTTTTTTTTTTTAAACCTGGGGTGACCAGACAGCCTTCCTTTTTGGTGGCCCGTCCACAGCTACCGCTGTCTCTGGAAATGGAACATTTCTCAGGTTTTCACTTGAAACATCTGGACACTGTTTATTATGTGATACTTTAATGATACTTGACTGTCTGTCCACAGGTGACTCTTTATCATCTGCTGAAGCTCTTCCAGTCAGATTCCAGTGCCATGCCCAAGAAGACAGTTGTTTCCGAGTTCTATGATGAAATGGTAAGCTATGTGTTTGTTATTAAAACGGTAACCCAAATATGGTCATAATAAGTGAAGAAATGTGCCAGGTAGAGCACCATCTCCCTGTTCCATTTCCACTAGATTCTATAAGCACAAACTCAGAATCTATAAGGATAAACATATTCATCTCATAACAAAGTCAGATTCCCAAAATTCAAAACTTTAATTACCTTGTTTGTTTTCATTTAAGGTTAATAGCATGGTTGGGGTAAGGTTTCTAATGTCATTTCAAGAACACATTATAGAAACGGACAGAGTTAATCAGTTTGTGGCAATAGAAGCTGGTGACGATGGTCCTTCTCCTCCCTCAGATCTTCCAGGACCCCACAGCAATGATGCAGCAGTTACTGACCACTTCCAGGCAACTGACTCTGGGGGCCTACAAGCACGAGACTGAGTGTGAGTAGAAGCTAATGGTTTTTAGTTATTTTCATAGTTCTCTAATTCTCTTGTGAGTAGCTTATGGGATCTGACCAAGTTACGGGACATTTTACTTCTGGGTTTGTGGAGATGTATGTGATCCATATGGGCTTTCATTGACATCAGTAAGACCAATTGGTCATGACGTTTTAGTTCCTCATTGATCATAGGTGTTTGCTCCAAAATGTTCTGACTGGACCCTTACTTCCCGTTTTTGTAGTTGCTGAGTTGGAACTGAGGACGCGTGAGAAGCTGGAAGCGGCAAAGAAGAAGACCAGTCAGGAGATCACAGACCTGAAGGACAGGCTGAAGGCCAGCCGAGAAACCATCAACTTCCTGAAAGAGGAGATACGCAAGCTGGAGGATGAGGACCAGATCAAAGACCACTGAGACATGCAATGCAGACCTGGGTTCAAATAGTATTTGAAACATTTCAGACACTTGGGCTGTTGACTCAAACCTGCCCCGCTCTCGTGTGACTTCTCTGTTGGCCGATTAACTTGGTCCAAAGCATAATCGTGAGCAAATATTACATAGAATTTGTAGTGATAATGTTGGAACCACGCTTGACACTGCTGTGACCCAAACCTGAAATCGCTACATTTGGTACTGTTCTGCTTTTGTCAATATTGAGCCTTTGGGACGATGTTAGAATTGGGCTGGTTGTGTAAATAAGTTTGGTCAGTAACTCTGACATATGGTATCTGTACATAAAACAACTGGGCATTTTCACTTTCAATTCCCAGATTTACCACTGTGTATTGTGTGTATTTCACAGTGTGAAGTTTTGTAAACTGATCTATGCGATATGTGAATAGGTTTTGTGTTGCTGTTATTTTTAGTGAAATCTTTGTAATTATATGTAACACTTTTTGATTGAATTGATTGATCAGGTTTTCCCTCTGGAGTCTATTTGGGGTGATTTGCACTGACTTTTTTTGTCAAAAATTGATATATCTGAAAAATATCTAGAAAACTGGTGCCTGAACATACCCATGTCAACTGTCTATTAATACATGTGTCAAATCATGTTGGACTGAGTTGAGATGAACTCACTTATGTGGATATAAACTAGTGTGCGTGTGTGTGTGCGTGCGTGCGTGCAGAATAAGTACTGAGGTCAAGAGAAGACATGAATTTAAAAAAAGATCAGGTGAATTTTCTTGTGATCACTACATATGATCACTACATTTTTGAGATTCTAAGATAACTTGATCATGACTAGACAATTATTTTTTTTTAATCAAGATCGCAAGACAACAGTTGATAAGAGTGAAATTCTTAACATTAGGTTGACCGTATGGTTGAGGTGACAGAGCTTGTGGGGAATACATTTTTATTTTGATCAGGGATTAACCCAAGGCAGAAATTGTTGGCTTCCAAATGAGCGTAATTTGAGGAGGCTGGCCAATATAGGTCCATACAGGACCACACATTTATTAGAGTTCCAAGGCATCCAGGTCCTGAAACCGCTGTCCATCCCAAAACCATCACTGTACCACTATGCCACTGATTTGTCCATAGAACATCCTCCACACACGCAATGGTGGAAGCAGCACAGGGTCAGTCAGAGGGCAAGTCTCTCTGGAGCACTGTAGAAGTTGATTTGCTCAAAAGTTACAATGATAGTGGATGAATGTAATTATCTGTAGCCATTTTTAGTCCAAGCCTTAGACCAAAGCTTATGTACCTGTAAAACACATTTTACAAAAATGAAAAGCAATCCATTTAAAATAGCTTTAAACACTACAATAGGTTTACTCCTGTTTAGTTCTGTGATCTCAACAAAACAACTTCTGTTATGTCATGACCACTAGAAAGTTCTCATTATTTTGAAATAACAAGGGTATCTGTTGAGTTTATGTACTCTCTAGGCTTCTGTAAAGAAGTGCTATGAAATCGCATTTCCCTTCACAACAAGGGAGGGCTGATTTATTATATTGAAAGAGAAAATGAGGAAAAGAAGCTCTGGGGGCCTTTCACTTCCACAAAACATGGCTAGCTAGCAGCACTAAAAGCTTCATATATTACAAATTTATTATGTTCATGTTCAGGGATTTGTCTGGCTTTATTTGACAAGAAAGTGGAGAAGAATAGAGAGTTTTTGCGGCCCATATACACAGTAGACACCAGTTTAGACTACTGTACCATCCACTGCCTCTGTATCATTATATATATATAGTGCTTTTTATTTTCAATAGTTATTGTATACTTAAAGAAATTGTCAATAGTTGCAGTAGTATATTACCTCCCATGGAGTATCACAATCTTACGCGTAGTAAATGGTGCAGCGGGCTTGTTAGACAAATCTCTTTAATCTCCAGACATTTAAACTAAATTGACCAAATTACATGAGATGTTGGTATGGGATTAACTGAGATTAGGCTCTTTGAAACACAAAATAACAGAGCTAGTTAAAGGGAGGGGTTGGTAATCAGCCTGATTTTTGTGCTTTCAGCCTTCCCACACACACGAATCACTTCCAAAATAGATCTCTATATCGCTAACAGCCTGTATCTTATGTGTAAAGGCTGATAAATGTGACATTACAAATGGTGCCATCAAATGACACAATGACGACGGTACACGTACAAACTGTCACCTTACAAACTGTCACGGTACACGTACAAACGGTACACGTACAAACTTAGCCTGACCTTACTCTGGAAATATGATAAATGTAACCTTCCATTGAGGTGAAACTGTTAAAAGAAAAACAAAAAACATTCTTAAACACAATATTTCTTTCTCAAAAAACGTAACGACCGTATGATCACCATTAATATGTATGTAATTGTAGCCTATGTAAACGTGTATATTTTTTGTTTTACTCTGTGTCTACATGTTAGTAGCACCTCCATTATTCAAAATCTATTTTTTAATTTTAGGCATTCGTGTTTTCATTGATAGTCACAGGGAAAGACAGGAATGTGTTTGCTGAATGAGCTGTGGTCTGTATTCGACACGCCACTGGTAAAAATGCGCAATTGCACTTCGCGAATTCTGACAATGAAATACCTATGCCTACACAGTGATTTGGGGAATTTGTCACCATTCCAGTGCTCTCTATATGCCTACACTCTGTTAATTTTGGTACTCGCCGTTATACCAGTGGTCTCACACGCAGAGTCCAGGCATAAAAATAATTTCATGCAGGCAAAGAGGCCGTCTGCCCTGATCCTACAAAGATCAGACATTAAATAAATACACACTGCGCCCTGGAAGGAATGCTTGTTTATATTACAGCACTTTACACTGGCATGTAGCCTACCCACTTGCAACGTAGTCTATACTCTATGGACCCTTTCCCAATTTGGTGCCGTACTGGAAATCCCTTTCACCCAATGTTGGGACTTACCCTACTGCTCATAAGGAGAAGAGACTAACAAAGCTTTCAAAGCAGACAGTAACTGAATTGGTTTAGATAACCCCCATCCACGCGTATAGATTTTAACGTTTTTGCAAGAAACAAACCATCAAAAGAATCTCTATCTGCGACCCGACCCGGATGCAGTCTGGTCTCATTGGAGTGCTCGGGACAGCGAGAGCGAAGCCCTGCGCGCGGAGGGGTGCTGCCTGCCTGCTGGAGGAGAGCGGTGCGAGCGAGCGGTTTGGCAAAGCAAGGGCAACAACGTTAGTAGCTAGGCTACGCCTAGTTGTTAGTTATTTAGCATAGCCGGATATTTAAACGTAAACCTCTCAAACGACAACAATGCCGACGCGATCGATGGCGATACCGTGTCGGGTATAACGAGAGTCGGTGTGATTGGGCACCTTCGTTAAGTTCCGTGGGTTTTTTTTTTTATTTTGCCGCACTGAGAACGACTGTCGGACAGAGCGGAGGTGAGAGTGGAAACTAACTTTGATACGGGTTGCTGCTGGTTGAATACAAGGGATTAAAAAAATAACTCACCTACACACGCACTGGATTCGTGGCATTATTTCGCCCCAAAATACAACACTTCCTACGAAGCTTTTCCTCTGTAAGTATTTTTAAGTGCTTGCTTTTTTGTATTTCTAGACATATGCCTATGATTTCTGGTTTGTTATCCCTCTTCTGTTTAGTTGTCGAACTAGATCAGAGCATCATCAAAACGTATAGCTTGTTATCAAATGGGCCTTTTTAAGGAAGAGATCAAGCATTCTTTATTATAATGGCTTATTTTGCTGGACACAATTTTCTGTTAGTTTAGGCAGTCACGTTAGCAACTCCAGACCACAAGAATCCGAAAAAAATATTCCGCGCAGTTGATTTAACGGTGGACATCGAGTAGGTGTTTACAATCACATTGCCAGTTAAACTAAACCAGACATGGCATTCTATTTGAATGAATCCTCCCAATGTATTGCATAAGGCTCTTGCTTCTTTTAGTCAGCTTCATGACACGTGCTTTCAAACGTCCACTGCGCTGAACAACACAAATAACATAAAAGCAGTGTGAATGTCAGTTGAAATCAAACACAATTTTGTTGATTTGAAGTGTGACCCTGCACTAGTTAACTGTGTCTTCATACTAGTGAAAGTCATGTTTTCCTTTCCACGATGTGCTTAAATAAGTTTACTCTAATGTGTGAATGCTACAGTGTCGTTGAGTGCAATTAAAGCATCGGATGGCTAGGTCCGCAGTTACAACTGATAACGCATCCAGTCCATGCGATTTGGCTGGAATGATTCCTGTAAATGAACGAAAACTAAGACGCGAGTTAACCCTAGGCTAATCTACCTATGTACCCCTCGTGTCAAGTTAAAGTAGCAAATGACTGGTTCACTTTCTCACCCACTTAATCTGTACAGCCCAACCACTCCATTACCTGTCATTCAAACCTTCAGTTCACAAGGAAGCCTTTAGAATGCGGCGGGATTGGTGACTATGAATCACTTAATTTAACTGAAGCTTCAGGAAGAACTGAAATCTTTAGCTTTTGCATTCCTGTCTGTGTGCTGTCACACTATGACAGCGATCACAGCCACGGGTCTGGTTATCAAATCTGAAATCGCTGGTTTTTAAACCGAATTCCCTCAAAGCTCCCTTCCGCGGATCAGGCTTGACCTGCTGGCACGTCGTTAATGACCGTGTGACGTTTTGGGAGGGAAACGTCGTACAGCCAGATGGTTTAAAGTAGCACACCACCCACCACGAACACATTCCCATCCAAATATGGGATTTGTCTGCTGGCGAATCGTCATATTATAAATGTGTCATTCAGTGTGGTGTTACTTATCAATGAGAACAGTCGTGATGTTTCAAAGCCATACACTGAGGGCTTATATCTAAGACATCTTCCGAGACATATCTAAGAAGACTGGAGACCGTAGATTATTTTGCTGTGTCAACTTGCCGATTTCAATACAACGCGATGATACCTGCCTAGGGTTGGCTCACATTTTACATCGAGACTCCCAGATGTTTGCTGGTGTGAAGACAATTGTGTTGGAACTGTATAAACTTTCTGTGCCTTGGTGTGCACTGAATTGACAGTCCTGCTTGGTATGTCTCAAACATGCCGGTGTAAATTCAAATGCTATGGAATTTATTAGGCAAAGATGAAGTGAGAGAGATCTTTGGGGCTTCTTCACATTACTGAGAGTGAGAATACAATGCTAGATAGCCATACCTGGGTTTGCATAATAATTTCCATAGTTTGACACAGTTCTGACAGAATTGTCTTCATTTTGCAAACCTCCGGAGATCTCTATCGAAAATGTGGCGCACTCAAGCTATTGATGCAAGTTTACACAACAAAGTAATGTAGTGTCTGGCGTCTTCTTCGATAGGTCTCAAATGTTGCTTAGTGTAAACAAGTCCTTAGATGTGCTAGAAGTGACTGCTCTCTATCGCTCTCTCTTATCTCTCTCGTTGTCCCTCTCTCTGTCAGAGGGCTAGCTCTCCTGAATTTCAAAAAAATTGGCTTTATTGGCATGGAAAACATTTGTTCACGTTGCCAAAGCAACCAGATTTTTAAAAACGTTTAGTAAATAATTATGCAAACAAAAATAAAATGAAAACTGAAAAATATTATTTATGGAACGCTGGTTGCCCTTTTCTCAATTTATTATTTTCAAAAAATGTGGAGTGCTGAGGGGAATCTCCCAAGTTCAGCCCTACAGGCTAGGTTAGAGGCATTTCTGTGAACAGCAATTATATTTTTATACAATTCCAGGTATAACATGTCAGTAGGGCTTTTTCCCATTATTTACAATTAAAATTGTATAGGGGACCCCAAATTTCGCTGCCATTCAAAAGTTTGTGAGAGATGATATACTCTAATGATTTAAGACTAATTCAAATTAGAGGGTTTACATTTATACAGTGTCTTTCTAACTCTCTCTCACACTCTCAATTATGTTCAAAAGGCTTTAATGGTATGGGAAAGAAACATTTACATTGCTAAAGCAGGCACAAAAACAATGAACAAAATCGAACTAACCGATCAAAGTCTAACATATATATAGCATTAAAACTGAATTTCTAAGGAATATACACTAAGTGTATATTCTGAGGAATATATATTTTAAGTGTTAATGTCTTTTATATACACTGCTTTTAACCAAGTGCCCGTGCAAAAAAACAAACGAAAGACAAACATTAAATAAAATAAACAGTAGAGAAATGTAAAGAAGGCTTGTAAACAAACTCTGCAATATGATGTATTTACTATTGTCTTTGTACTCCGCTGGATTTCCTTTTATAATTACAGCAGGTCACACGTTGTTGCTATGGAGCCACATTGGGGTCACCTGAGAGTTATGGGATCTTGTCAATATTGCATTTTTTCCCCTCCAAATTCTTTATTGGTCTGTGTGATTTGGGGGTTGTCAGGTGTCCTGAGACCTTTGGTCTCATACATTTGACTGGATGTCAGGAAGCGTAGTTCGGTTTCCACCTCGTGGCCACGGTCTGTCCTCCTTGGAGATACCAGTCTGTGTATCGTGGTCCTTCTGCATACCAAGGCCCTGCCCACTGAGTCTGTACCTAATCATTTTTTAAATTTTGGTTCAGTGACTGTGGTCCGGTGTTCTGCCATTCTGTAGTCCCTGTTTTAAGCTCAAATTGCATTCAATTTTGCTCTGTTTTTTGGTTAGATCTTTCCAGTGAGTCAAGTGGTGATCTGTCCTAATACTGCTTTCTCAACGAATTCTCAGTTTCTTCTCAATTCACTTGCTTTATTGTCAGGAAATAAAATGCGTGAGAATTGCCAAGGCATCAATGTTAACAATGTACATTGTTCTAAAATAAACCAATACATTTTGTGAGATACTAACAAAAATATGTCATAGTAGAAATATGAATAATAGAATGGTAGGTGTTAATAATAATACAAATAAATACATTTGATTAAATAATCTGGAAAGATAATAAATAATAACATACTATCATAATTTCAGCAATCTACAACAAGTATCACTTCCAATTCCAATCTACCCACTAAATCTATTGTAATCAGAGGTTATTTCTGATGGATTCAGGTGTTGTCAGTGTCCCTCAGGCTATGGCAGGAAAATACAAATTTTGCTGCAAGAGGAGCCATTGGTCCTTCGCCCATTAGTATTTTTTGTTTTTCCTGTGGCTGTAATGATCTAACATGATCTCTCTCTCACACACTCACTCACTCACTCTCTCTCGCACTCTCTCACTCTCGCTCTCCCTCACACTCTCTCTCTCTCAAACACTCTCTCTCTCAAACACTCTCTCTCTCACACAGTCATTCTCTCACACACTCTCCCTCTCACACACTCTCTCTCTCACACACTCACTCTCTCACACAGTCATTCTCTCACACACTCTCTCACACACTCACTCTCTCACACAGTCATTCTCTCACACACTCACCCTCGCACACACTCTCTCTTTTCCTTTCGCACGCTCTCTCTCTCTCTCTCTGCAGGCTACCTTGTCCCTACTGTTTGTCCAGTGAGTCAGCCATCCCTTTATGACTGTGCTAATTGGCCGTTAACAACATCTGACATGCTTTCTGACGCCACTTTATCCTCCTAACCCGTCCATATGCACAAAGTTTGGCTTCCTGCGCAGACGTGAACATAAGACGCCAATAATGCCATTACCTGGAACTCCCAGCGCTCACCTACCCATTGTGTCATCATCACCCCCCCCCCCAACCGCTGGAGTTCACGAGGAAGCTGTGTCTGGGTCCTAGTTAAACACTGTGTCAGTGCCAGGAGTTTTCTGGTTGGTGTCAGCAGGCTTAAATCAATAAGGGTTAGATTGTTGTACTATCCTTCTCCTGCCCTCATTCATTCCACCTCTCTGAACTTTAACGCTGTGTGCGAGCGTGCGCGCGTGCGCGCGTGTGTCTCATAGCAGCATTAATGTTTAATGGGAGCGGTAAATGTGCGTCAGTAAGCTCCCTCCAGGCTGACACACACACACACACACACGCACACACACACACACGTTGTACTCTGCTTTTCCTGTGAAAACTCCCTGTACTCTAACTTGGCCCTGGTAGTAAGTCTCTCCCTCTGACTGCATCTAGATTTGATTTTTATTTACTTCTGTTTTTTTCCCAACTCTGCGTTTTAGAAAACAGGCCCACATGCAAGCATTCCACTGTTAATCTACACTTCTCAGCAAAACGTGACATGAAGTGAAATTGTAGTGGAAGTTGAGACTTTTGTGGTTGTTTTTCACAGAAGGAAAATATCCCTGCGACACCTGGGAATGTGGATTATAGTCTAATTAATGAGCTTTTTTTCTTGGTCAGATCAAGCCTGGTATTGAAAGTTTTCTTTTTCTTAACGTTTATTGTATCGCCCCACAGTGCAGGAAAAGGGAACGGGTGCTCCACAACACCTCGGTTACATTCCCCCCTCGGTCCTGATTCAGGGGTATGACTTGACAGTCTTGTGCCTGATGAGATGGTCAGCTGTTTTCAAAGCTCCACTTACTCAGAAAATCTGATAAACCCTCTGTAAGCCATGTCATGTGTATACACACACACACACACATTTTCCACAGATAACAATCTCAAATTAGATGCTACGACTCCCCACCACCGTTTCTCCAGGGTTCTGGCATGCTTGACTTTCAAGTCATACCAAAGCCATGGCCTTTGACCTCAGCCACATGTTTGGATCTAGCGTTACTAGTTTACGCAATCTGCAGACAGGCTGGAGCAAGGTGGTTGGCCCGGAGGCTTTTCACCCTCTCCTCCTAATCAGGGACTAATTTAAACATGGGACACCAGGTTAGTTTCATTAACTAACCGAAAGAAACAAAAATCAATTTCTCCATGTCTGCGTAGTTTAACACTCCGTAGAATGTGATAATTGAACATATCTTGGAGGGTTTATTTTGGATTCTCCCCTGGCGGTAAAGAAATGAACCACCGTGACTGACTGGCTGGCCCATGGCTCTGGTCTTGTTTGGGGTTGTTTTAGAAAGCAGAGCAGCAGGCCAGACTTTTGAGGAGACCTTCGAGCATATTACTTGGTCTCTCCAGAGACTGTTAAACCAGGAAGTAGGGGAGGGGAAAAGGGGCAGTATGAGAGTGGGGGAAAGTGAGTGTGAATATAAGTGAGAGAGAGGGAGAGAGTGGAAGAGAGGAGGTATAGTTGTGTGGGAGGCAGGGTTGGGTTGGTGGGGGGGGGTTGTGATAGAGACGACAGAGAGGCAACACAACTGTGCGCTTGCTCACTTCACAGCCACACAAAGGACAGCTGCGGGGCCTCGTAGTAAGAGTGTGTTCAACCTGAAACCAATGCTACACCAACCCCCTCCGTCCCCACGGGCCCAAGCCCCTCCGTCCCCACGGTCCCAAGCCCCTCCGTCCCCACGGGCCCAGGCCCCTCCGTCCCCACGGGCCCAGGCCCCTCCGTCCCCACGGGCCCACGCCCCTCCGTCCCCACGGGCCCAGGCCCCTCCGTCCCCACGGGCCCAGGCCCCTCCCTCCCCACGGGCCCAGGCCCTTCCGTCCCCACGGGCCCAGGCCCCTCCATTACCACTGGCCCAGGCCCCTCCGTCACCACTGGCGTATTGGAATGCTTGTCCTGTTGCTCACTTCTTGCGTGTCCCAAATGGCACCCTGTTCCTCACAGGGCTCTGGTCAAATGTAGTGCACTGTGAAGAGAATAGGGTCATATTTGGGAAGCGGGCCAATCTGCCATATATTGGCCCAGTGTCTGGGCCTGGCTGGGAGACTGTCCGCCTATATGCATCGAGTGATATTTTGCTTTTCAAGTGGTGAGAGACGATGGAAAAGTGAGACTTTTGTATTTATAATTGGGGGCGTTTGAATGGCGTTCGAAGTCCCTTCTACCTACCAATGAAAATTGTGTCTCAACTCCGTCACGCTCGCCGACTGGCAGTTTTCAGGAGGCCATAAAGATGTATTCTTGACATTAATAAGCTTTTTCTCTCAGGGGGAAGGATGGAGTGAATATAATTTTTATATATTTTATTTTTTTACATCTGAACACTAAGGTTTCTCAAACGATTTTGCCTGTGTTCTCTGAGTTAGTCATCTGCTAACTGTACAGACACTGACGTTTCTCAGCGCTGCCGACATGGCGTTCATAAGTCATCCAATTTCACCACTGGGCTACTCAAAAGTAGTGCGCTCTTTAGGAAATAGGGGGGCCATAGTACTCTGGTCTAAAGTATGCACTCTGCAGGGACTGTAGGGGGTCTCAGAATCATTTGAGGCCTTAGCCAATACGCTGGTTGAGCAACAGTAACTGCTCTCACAGTGGATTCCTCTAAGCAGAGGCTTCTTTCTGTCGAGAGCGTCAGGACAGACCAGCGAACGCTCGTTTTCGCATTCCACACCGCACAACCGCATTCTTTCAGACAAAGAGGTTGAGTTGTCTCTGGGCCTCTTTGTCTCTGTTCTGGCTTTTCTCTCCGTTTCCTTTGCTCTCTCCTTGCCTAAGAAGAAGCTGCAGTGACCTGCCGATACCAGCTTTCCCAAACAAACACGTCAGCCGGGTAGACAAGTACGGGGTCAAACCAGAGGCTGAATCACTGCTTGTGAGTCACGAACACCGCCTGTGTCCAAAATAGCACCATATATCCTATGTAGTGCCCTACTTTTGAACTGGGTTTGTAGTGTACCATAGTGCATCATCAAGGGAGTAGGACACCGTTTGGCCAAAGCCTCTCAGCCTGTGGTTTAAATTCGTTTGGCTGCTTTGAGCTCCCGAGGCCTAGAGAGAGGCCTCCCTGGGCTTAGGGTGGCCGAGGATGGGGTCTGCCCTGGAGGTTCGAGGACCGTAATGAACCTTGGACCGCCACGGTCATTGTTTAAAAAAAAGCAAATAAAAAAAATCAACAAAGGATGGGCGCCCATCTCTGGGTAAGAGGATACAGTCTTCAGAGAAGGATGACCCCTTTGTCGCGCCTTCTCCTCGGTCTAGGTCTAGGTGAATGTGGTCTGTGATCCCTATGCCTCTCCTGAAATAGCCTTGTCTTTCCACAAAGTATGTTAACAAATAACCGTGTGTGTGTGTGTGTGTGTGTGTGTGTGTGTGTGTGTGTGTGTGTGTGTGTGTGTGTGTGTGTGTGTGTGTGTGTGTGTGTGTGTGTGTGTGTGTGTGTGTGTGTG
>JACXGI010005128.1:24714-49181 GCA_016801175.1 Esox masquinongy | reverse complement strand
TTCATGGTTCCCTCAATGAACTGTAGCTCCCCAGTGCCGGCAGCACTCATGCAGCCCCAGACCATGACACTCCCACCAACATGCTTGACTGTAGGCAAGACACACTTGTCTTTGTACTCCTCACCTGGTTGCTGCCACACACGCTTGACACCATCTGAACCAAATAAGTTTATCTTGGTCTCATCAGACCACAGGACATGGTTCCAGTAATCCATGTCCTTAGTTTGCTTGTCTTCAGCAAACTGTTTGCAGGCTTTCTTGTGCATCATCTTTAGAAGAGGCTTCCTTCTGGGACAACAGCCATGCAGACCAATTTGATGCAGTGTGTGGCGTATGGTCTGAGCACTGACAGGCTGACCCCCCTCCCCTTCAACCTCTGCAGCAATGCTGGCACCACTCATATGTCTATTTCCCAAAAACAACCTCTGGATATGATGCTGAGCACGCGCACTCAACTTCTTTGGTCGACCATGGCGAGGCCTGTTCTGAGTGGAACCTGTCCTGTTAAACTGCTGTATGGTCTTGGCCACCGTGCTGCAGCTCAGTTTCAGGCTTTTGGCGATCTTCTTATAGCCTAGGCCATCTTAATGTAGAGCAATAATTCTTTTTTTCAGATCTTCAGAGAGTTCTTTGCCATGAGGTGCCATGTTGAACTTCCAGTGACCAGTATGAGGGAGTGTGAGAGCGATAACACCAAATTTAACACACCTGCTTCCCATTCACACCAGAGACCTTGTAACACTTACGAGTCACATGACACCGGGGAGGGAAAATTGCTAATTGGGCCCAATTTGGACATTTTCACTTAGGGGTGTACTCACTTTTGTTGCCAGCGGTTTAGACATTAATGGCTGTGTGTTGAGTTATTTTGAGGGGACAGCAAATTTACACTGTTATACAAGCTGTTCACTCACTACTTTACATTGTAGCAAAGTGTCATTTCTTTCTTTGTTGTCACATGAAAAGATATAATCAAATATTTACAAAAATATGAGGGGTGTACTCACTTCTGTGAGATACTGTATATATGTATGTGCAAGTGAAGTATATATGTATGTGCAAGTGCTTTGTACAAGTATATATGTATGTGCAAGTGAAGTATATATGTATGTGCAAGTGTTTAGTACCAGTATATATGTATGTGCGAATGAAGTATTCAGTTTTGGCCTATGCGGCTTCTCATATCGGAATGCCTGCACTGCTAATATCCCACCGACCCGCGCTTGTGGTAACTTTATTGGGTTGTGGCTATTACTTTCGTTAGTTATAGAGCCATCACTGAATTAAGATATTTTAAGAATACTCACTTTTACTCACTTTTAATAAATTGGGACGATTGAGAGGTGTGATCAGAACAATGTATCGGCCCTATTTGTATAGTTTGATTGACAGATTTGAGACATACAACTGGACATTTGAATTGTAAACGTTTATTGTCTTAAAATAGCAAAAGATACAGGAATGTGTGTTGTAAGAGCGCTTGTATGTGTTGACTGACACGATCGTGCCGTTCGCTTGCCAGACTCCAACCTTTATACTAATAATTTGAATTATTATGTTTAAGTAGGCAAATGGATTCTAAAATCAACTCCTAATAGGCCTAAATCTTATACAAATATGAATATGATTATAGCGAAGTTGGCACACCAGTACAAATAATTATTTTGATTGAGCGTAAAAATAAAATGCCAAAATCCGCAGCTTTCTGCTGTTTAAAAATCACAAATGTTCAAATTGCGATTTCAATGTGATTTTGATTAATCGTGCGGCCCTACTCTTCAGTTCCACTTCTTATATTGCTCTTGGAATAATGATTCAAAAAATATTATCTTATACCCACAGCCGCCAGAATCAGATGGCAACAATGACAAGCCCTGTCAAACGCTCTGACATCCTATGAAAATTGACATTATTCACATGGTAAGCTATTTCACTGGCTTCAAAATCCCTTATTCAGATTGGAAACATGAGTTTGGAATCAAAATATTGTGCAAAAGATTGTCTATAAAAATAATTGCGATCAGGTTCAAATTATTTCGATGAGGCAATTACAGTGGATATAAAAAGTCTACACACCCCAGGTTCTTGTGATGTAAAAGAATGAGACAAAGATAAATCAAGTCAGAACTTTTTCCACCTTTAATGTGGCCTATAACGTGAACAATTCAATTGAAAAACAAACTGAAATCTTTGAGGGGGAAAAATAAACAATAAAAAACTTACAATAACCTGGTTGCATAAGTGTGCACACCCTTAAACTAACACTTTGTTGAAGCACCTGTTGATTTTATTACAGCACTCAGTCTTTTTGGGTAGGAGTCTATTAGCATGGCACATCTTGCCGTGGCAATATTTGCCCACTCTTCTTTGCAAAAGCGCTCCAAATCTGTCAGATTGCAAGGACATCTCCTGTGCACAGCCCTCTTCAGATCACCCCACAGATGTTCAATTGGATTCAGGTCTGGGCTCTGGCTGGGCCATTCCAAAACATTAATCTTCTTCAGCCATGCAGCCATGCTTTTGTGGATTTGGATGTGTGCTTTGGGTTGTTGTCGTGCTGAAAGGTGAAGTTCCTCTTCATCTTCAGTTTTCTAACGGACGCCTGAAGGTTTTGTGCCAAAATTGCCTGGTATTTGGAACTGTTCATAATTCCCTCCACCCTGACTAAGGCCCCGGTTCCAGCTGAAGAAAAACAGCTCCAAAGCATGATGCTGCCACCACCATGCTTCACTGTGGATATGGTGTTCTTTGGGTAATGTGCAGTGTTGTTTTTGTGCCAAACATACCTTTTGGAATTATGGCCAAAAAATTCAACCTTGGTTTCATCAGACCATAACACATTTTCCCACATGCTTTTGGGAGACTTGATGTTGTAAGAAAAGGCTTCTGTCTTGCCACCCTACCCCATAGCCCATTCATATGAAGAATACAGGAGATTGTTGTCACATGTAGCACACAGCCAGTACTTGCCAGAAATTCCTGCAGTTCCTTTAATGTTGCTGTAGGCCTCTTGGAAGCCTCTCTGACCAGTTTTCTTCTCGTCTTTTCAACAATTTTGGAGGGACGTCTAGTTCTTGGTAATGTCTCTGTTGTGCCATATTTTCTCCACTTGATTATGACTGTCTTCACTGTGTTCCATGGTATATCTAATGCTTTGGAAATTCTTTTGTACCCTTCTCCTGACTGATATCTTTCAACGATGAGATCCCTCTGATGCTTTGGAAGCTCTCTGCGGACCATGGCTTTTGCTCTGAGATGCAACTAAGAAAATGTCAGGAAAATCCTACAAGAACAGCTGAACTTTATTTGTGATTAATCAGAGTCACTTTAAATGATGCCAGGTGTGTAATGACTTCTGTTTAACATGAGTTTGAATGTGATTGGTTAATTCTGAACACAGCCACATCCCCAGTTATAAGAGGGTGTGCACACTTATGCAACCAGGTTATTGTAAGGTTTTCATTTTTCCCCCTTGAAGTTTGTCAGTTTGTTTTTCAATTGAATTGTTCACATTATAGGTCCCATTAAAAGTGGAAAAAGTTCTGACATGATTTATCTTTCTCATTCTTTTACATCACAAAAACCTGGCATTTTCACAGGGGTGTGTAGACTTTTTATATCCACTGTATGTAATAATTGCAACAGCCCTGGTGTAGCCTATCTATGTTCAGTTCGCAAAGATTTTGAATGCTTCATTCTGCTGACTAATTTAAATAACAAACATTTGTTGGATCCTAGAGTTTGTTTTTAATTGCTTTTTAAATGTAGGCTATTATATGGCTATTTAAAACATATGTCCGGTAGCGGATCTTTATGGCTGGAATTCTAATTTTAACGCCCATATTGGCAGTCAAAAAAGTCTAGCGTAAAGTGGTGATAGGCCTAACCGTATTGGGCTTAACCGACTTTTGAAAGCGATTTCAAATGTTTTTTAAGTAGGTTAGTCTATACTTCCGTGGCTTAGTTATGTTAGATTACATTTAAACTGATAGCTAAATTGTTTAGTTTGATGTAGAATGAAATAGCATAATTAGTGTAAAATCTCTGCCTCCAATAGTGTAGTTGTCAATGTCATCTCAGCCTAAGACAAGCAAAGCCTAATGAAAATGTACTATGTTTGCAAGGGCAAACAGATAGCTATCTAGTTGAAAAGTTATCACCCGCACTTTGCACTGAGATTTATAACTGGATGTCTTATCATGTACAGAAAAAGGTGAAGGCGTTCCTCTATAAACTGAAATGGTAACATTTATTATTAAAAATTTATCTAGATGAAATCTAATATTCGAGATAAATACAAATTGCGTCTTATATTGGGATTGATGCATAGTTTATATAGTAGGCTTTGAACCCGGGTCACCCATGTGAAAGGCTGTGTCATTAACCACTACACCATGGAGCTATACATTTGCCCAGTGTCAGTATAGTGTCTTGTCTCTATCCTGAACAAATACTCTTTTGCCACTGGCTGTTTTAATAGTTAATTGGCCATTCGTGAATGACATTCATACAGTTAAACTGACTAACGTTTCTTACTAAGTTTACCTCCACCACAAATAGCGTCTATGTATGGTGTTTGCCACTGGCCGTTTTAACAGCGTATTAGCCAGTAATAATCTTTACCCGTATCTACTAACTTACTGGAATAGTCATAAGAATTGAGCAGTTTCTAGCGAGTCTGCCAAAGCTAATTCATTTCATGGCATAAGAACATATTTTTTTCTTTCATGGCAAAACAACATACTTTTTTCTTTCATTCGTAAATGGCATTTATACAATAACTATCAATAAAGGCGACGATAACTAACTTTTTCATCAAGTGAAAAGACGAGAGAATTGTGGAATCTACCAGAAATAATTAATAAATGTTGTTGCTCTCAATAGATTCGAACTTAGGTCTTCCACATGAGAAGCACTGTCTTTAACCACTACGCCACGTCATTACACATTTCAGCAGTCGCTAGACTCCATTGAGGATTGTGTTACACTGACTAACGTTTCTTATTAAGTTTATTTCCACCGTAGCGTCTATGAACTGTATTGCTTTTGCCATTGGCCAATTTAACAGCTTATTAGCCAGTAATAGGCTTACTAGTATCTACTAACTTTCTAGGAATAATCATAAGAATTGAGCAATTGCTAGCAAGACTGAAGATGAACTTTTCCATGCCAGAAACAGTCGCAATATAACCGGATACAGTTTGAGTTAAGGCTTACTATAACGTAACTACTGTATGTTAAGCCAGCAAATGTGTTTGTCTATCCTGACCCAAAACGCATGCACGGATCTGTACTTTGAAAATCCACCAGTATAACCGTAAACTGTTTTATTTCAGGCTTACTATAATGTAGATACTAACGGTTTTAGCTAGCGAAGTTTTCGTCTATACGGAATAGTTCATAATGCGTACCTTGCTTCGCCTTCGAGGAGATACGAACTCAGGACCTACAGTTCACAAATCTGCTTCTCTAACCACTACGCTATTTAACAAGGGTCGGTCAGTCAGTCAGTCAGTAAGAAACATTCGCTCTTCTTGGCCGGCTCCGCTTACGTGGTCCGGCAAAAACTGAGAGGGGTTTTTGGAAAGTCAATATAGGCTACAAAAACGGCACGTCTTTGCGGGTCTCTCGCAGGGGATCTGATGGGGATAACGTTTTGATTTCAACGCCAGTGCATAGGTCCAAACACAGTGGAGTATGAGGGGTGATTCGTGCATTTAATAGGCCTAGGGAAGCTACTGATATGACTCACCAAGTCACTTAACGTCTGAACAGCACCTTAAAATTACGTTTGAAATTAACACCGTCCATCAATGGAGACGCGTTTTTTACCGGACCGCGTAAGCGAAGCCAGCCAAGAAAAGCGAATGTCTCTTACTGAGTGAGTGAGCGAGTGACTGACTGACTATACCTTGTTAAATAGCGTAGTGGTTAGAGAAGCGGACCTGCGAATTATAGGTCCTGAGTTCGTATCTCCTCACAGGCAAAGCCAAGTACACATTATGAATTGTTCCGTATAGATGAAAACTTCGCTGGCTAAAACCTCCGGTAACTATATTATCGTAAGCCTGAAATAAAACAGTTTACGGTTATATTGCGACTGTTTCTGGTGGATTTTCGAAGTACGCATCCGTGCATGCGTTTTGGGTCAGGATAGACAAACACATTTGCTGGCTACAACATGCATTATTTACGTTATAGTAAGCCTTAATTTAAACTGTATACGGTAATATTGCGACTGTTTCTGGCATGGAAAAGTTCATCTTCAGTCTCGCTAGCAATTGCTCAATTCTTATGATCATTCCTAGGAAGTTAGTAGATATTAGTAAGCCTATTACTGGCTAATAAGCTGTTAAACCGGCCAGTGGCAAAAGCAATACAGTTCATAGACGCTATGGTGGAGGTAAACTTAATAAGAAACGTTAGTCAGTGTAACACAATCCTCAATGGAGTCTAGCGAGTGCTGAAGTGTGTGATGTTGTGGCGTAGTGGTTAAAGACAGTGCCTCTCATGTGGAAGTCCTGAGTTAGAATCTATTGAGAGCAACGATATTTATTAATTATTTCTGGTAGATTCCACAATTCTCTCGTCTTTTGCATATTTTTATGCATAAATATATTTATTGATACACTTATTTATTCATTTATTTCTAATTTTGGCAAGTTTGGTCCTCCATACAATCAGTGTCGAACACTGTACTGTCTATCTCATTACTTTCAAATGTATTAAAAAGTGGAAAACTAGAATCTAATATGAGCGTTACGCAGGCTATCTTCCTGTCGATTGTGATAATTTTAACATCAACAAGTCATTTTGTGCTGGAACTGTAATTGAGGAAATAAATAATAGTTTGCTAAAAAGTGTCAGTAATTGCATGGAGTGTAAACAAAAGTTTTTGGTGAAAAAAGGCCAATTTGCGACCAACTGCTAATCAATCAACCATCACTAATGTTATCTATCATAGCTAAGTAACCTGGAAAGCTAATTAGCCACACATTCACCCAGCGATCAACAATGGTGCTCATGTACTTACTGCTTTCAACTAACGTTAATGTCTTACGTGAAGGATTTTGTTAGATTTGTCAGAATGTCCACGTGAAGTCTGAGTGAAGTGTCAATCATTTATGTTGCGCTGCATGTGTAATTTATGCAGACAGTAGTCGTTTTCATTGATTGCATATTCGTATAGTATACTTGTATAGTTGTATTTGCTTACTGTATGATAAATAGCATTGTTAGTGTTTGTTTGATTAAAGTGCAAGCAGTTTTATTAGTCAGCTTTCATTCACAGTGAGTGTCATCATGAGCACGAGGAAGAATGGCAGTGACATTCATCAGTTTTTTGGGCAGCCTCAGAAAAGTAAGCTGAGAGCAGTGAGAAAATGAGTACCAGTCAGATGATAGACGTATACAGTAGCACAAGAGGTGAGTCAATGTTTATTGATATAATAATCATTGCCATTCAGATTGGAAATGGTTAGTAATCCATTCCTGAACATCATGGCAAGAAACACAACTTGTTTACTGATAGTATTTATGTTCACTCTGGTGCATTCAGAGTAAAGAAAGAGAGGGAGAGAGAGCATGAGGATGCCAACAGGGCAGGGAGAGCAGGTGACATGGAGGTGAGTGAGATAAGGAGCAAATATTGATGAACGATCTGATATCGCCATTTTGGTGTTGTTCCGACAGCATCATACTTAATGTTGGCACAACAGAGGTTAGGTTAAGGCACAGGCACTACTAAGGTAAGGTTTAGGCATAGGTGTTTCTGATGTTAGGGTTAGGTCAAAGGGTGGGGAGCAGGGGAATATTCTGTCTTTGGACTGGGGTAACCAACTAACATTTTTTAATGTTTTACTTGGGGGGACCCCAGACCCCCGGCTAATTTGTTCCCCTCCAATGTTGACTCCATGGCTACGGCCTTGCTTCACACACAATACTAAACACAACACATGAACATGAGGCTCTAATAATCATAGGTCTTGCAATAGATATCCATAGATATCCATTTTAGTAATACAATATTTGTATGAACAATTCCACACACAGATAACTTTTTACCTGAATACCATTTAAAAAGTTAAATTGGGTTGTGTCAACTTTAATTAACAAAATATTCACACTAACTGTCCTCAAAGCATCACAACCCTAAGATAAAACCAATATTTTCTACCCCTCTCAATTGCAACTAAAACTGTCAGTCAGACATGCAGTTCACAAATATTGCAGTCATTTCCAGAGATCTTTAATAATCTGTAAATAACTTTTGTAATCGATTGACTGAAATACTTCCCTGGATGGCTACTTACTGCATCATTATCTCTAAATAACAAGCCATTCGTGGGAATGCACCTCTGATGTCCGGGCAGCACTGCGTGAATACACATACAACACAGCTTCATACACTGCTGTTTCTCACACATCTTAGGGCTGTTAAAATTCTCATAACTTACCCATCTCTGCTACATTACCCATTTTTCAGAGCCACTGAGCAAAACACACCTTGGGAAAACCTATTTAAATGTATAGCTTACTCTGTATGTTCCATACGGATAATTTGCAAGGAATATGACATGACAATGTAAATCTTTTAAATCAATCAGAAAACATTGTTTCTAAAGAGAAACTAGATTGGAACAGTTTTCCCAGACCACCCCATTAACACAACCATCTCACAGGATAAAAACATAATCAACATGTGGAAATTAAAACTATATTATCTTTACATCTATTTCATCTGTCCATTTGATATTGGTTTTAGATTCCAGATGGATAGTCTTTGTTAGATTTAGCATGTTGCTTAAAGGTAGAAAATTGCTTGATTGAGCGAAGGTATAATTGAAGGCTGTCAGTTTGAAGTTACAGACAGACAAAAGTATTTGATGATAAAATTGGAACAAATAGAATAGAAAAAACTTCTACAGAAAAGGGCCATTCCAAAAGGTTACCCAGGCATATAAGCATGCATCATAATCTCCACATCCCCGGTTAATGGGGCGCTCACATCTACTTCACACAACCAACCCAACAGTTGTCGGAGTAATGGCTCATTCCATTGCTTGGATCAGAGTTGTACAAGAGTGAGAAGCAATGCGATGAGTGATGAAGTGGACCACACTTAAGAGTCTGCGTACGAAAAGGCTACATGTTCCCTACATGGAAAAGCAATGGTGGACTGAAAATATCAAAATAGACTACATACACTACATACGGAATAGAGTGCAATTTGGGGCACTAAAACAGCAAACAGCTGGAGCAGCCTGGCATGCTGCTGATTCAGAGGCACTGACAGCTCAATCTCACAGGGATTAGAGAGATCAGAGACATGGCACGTTGCTAAGATGGGAATGAGAGCATGCATGGGCTGTGTATGTGTGTGTGTGTGTGTGTGTTTGTGTGTAAGAGAGAGAGGTACTGTCAGTACAAGCACCCCAGGGACCCAGTTGACTAGAGTAAACTTTATGCAGGCAGTGTTCTGTCATGCTGCAGAGCTTTAATAATTACGCTTTTTGTATGTGCGTGTTCGCCTGTGTGTGCATTTGTATGTGTATAATTTGGCACCAGATGTTATATTATACAAAAACATTTAGATCCAAATAACACTAAATGTAAATTACAATATGTGATTTAATTTTAGCCCTATTCCTAAGATGTATCAGTCACCTCATCTACCTGAAACATGGTTTAGGCAAGTCCTTGAAAGTAAAGGTCAGGGTTTAAGGTTTTGTTTATCTACCTAAGCTCTAACTCATATCAGCTGATTACATAGTACAAGATCATCAGCAGACTCCATCACCATTATTTAGCATCGTCTGATCCCACTCTCCATTAAGCCATGACCTGACCCTCCCCATCTTTGGTGGATGCAAACTCATTTGGCTGACCTGTTATTATATGTTTATTTTTAGTTATTGAAGTGCTTTGAGACTTTATGAGAGGCACTATAGTAGATGTTTAATAAATTATTATCTGTATTGATATTAATAAATTATTAAGTTTAACAGTCTCACACTGCTGAGGGTTGTGCTAATTTTCTGGGTCAGAAAATGCACAGGAGAAATGTGTTTGTTATTTTCCGTCCTTTTCTTCACTAAATTGTTCTCCCCTCCAAATTTTGTGATATCCAGTTCACTATTATGGCCTTGCTGCAACAACTCAACTGTAGGTATGGCATAGTTGAAGTTTGAAACGTGCTTCCTCCAAGGATGTCTTATTCTGAGTCTTATCACACTGCTCGGTCAACTAGGCTTTTAGCTGGTACAAGTGCGCTTGAGGGTAAAATTTTCCCCAGCTGTACAAACTTAATTTAGATTTTAGGCACCCATATTTACCACAAGGAGCTGCTAGAGAGCAGCTGTGACAATGACAATGCAGCCTAGAGCCAAATTGTGCCCGTCTATGCTGAACCATAGACTGTAAAAAAATTAGGACGTAGTAACTGTGACGTCACCCATAGGTGTCTGAAGACCCATTTTGGATCCTGTCCCAACATCCGCACTATGCCCAAAGGTCATCCGCGAAGTGCACACTTGTTGAAAGTGCTCTTAGTGGCGTAAGTGCGCAAGGGCCCGAAGCTGTTAAGAGCAGAATTGGGACAGTTCTGTACTTGCCACTCTTCCCGGTTGTCCTACCTGTGCCAAAACAACCGTTTTGCTTCCCTATTGGTTAGCTGATCGAAACGTCACGACACTACAGGGATTCTGGGTAACAGCCTATAGCAAAGTCAGGTCTGATGGACACTTGCGGATGGGGGCGCTGATGATCACCCCTGGAGAACAACACTACACAATTGGGACACCCTACGCTCTTGCACCCCTTAGCGAGAACACGCAATTGAGGGGCGCAAATTCTGATATTGGGACAGGACCTTGAAGCTCATTTTTGGTGGAGAAGGCCGTCGCCATTTTGGAAGCGTGTCACTCACTCTATCTCCCAGATAACCAAAAATGGGCAAAGAAGTGGGGCGTGGGTGCAGCTGAGGTGCCTGGTTGCCAAGGTACCAAGTTAGCAAAGGCTAAGAAGCTAGGCTAAATGCTACCAGTATGCCACTCTGCGTTGCTAGCGGTTGGTAGCCAGTCACCGTAACGTTACCAGCTTACACTTGAGGCAAGTTAACCTGAAACTATACAAAAAAACGTAAATGCTTAAAATGCTTCAGCATTTTTTTAATATATAAATGTGGTAATTTTGCAACTCTAGATTTTGTGGAGATGATAGACTGTAAAAAATAGGTTGAGACTTGCAGATTAGATATTAGATTTTCACATAACTTTAGTTATGAGCATAGACTGTATGGTTACGAGTCATTTATTCAGATGTCACTTGATTATAACATTACTTGTCAGTGACTGGAGTTAGCCTAGGCGATACCAGAAAGGACAAACTGCTAGGAGTGACACGAGTGACAGCACTGCCCTCTAATTATAAGACTTAACATAATTTAAACGGATGAGTTATAAAAAAATTCACCTCTCCACAGTTGTCAATAAGGGTAAAATAAGCAATATACACCAAAACCATTTTTTGAACCAGGCTGTAAACATGTTTATTTCTTCTGTAAAGTTGCGCATTTTGCCATAGAGATCTATGGAGATTGCTCCCTTTTGCAGCCAGCCTCAAGTGGCCACTCGATGAATTGCAGTTTTTGGGACTTCCGGCTAGGCATCATTTTTCAGCCTCGGAATTAGTAGGGTCATGCTGGCAATATTAGAGATTCCGTCGCAACAATAGCAACAACTTCCAGTTTTCCGATTTTGCCTTAAAAAAAAGTCTGCGGTAAAACGCAATATTAATAATATTAAATGAATCTATTTTGCCACTTTGCTTAGTGTATATTGTAAAAATGTACTGTAGGAAATGTTCAGGTGACTCTATAGAGTGATTATATGCAAAAAAAACAAGGGGCACTGTGTATTTGCAATTGTTGCTGGCATTTTAATCCGCCCATACCATTGGCCACAATGTAACTCAATGGATATGAAATACATATTGCCTTATACAGAAAAAAACTATTCTATACGCCGCAGTGAATGTATTGTAGGAAATGTTGAGTTAAATTGTGGCCAATGGTATGGGCGGAGTAAAATGCCAGCAACAATTGCAAATACAAAGTGCCCCTCGATTTTTTTGCATATAATCACTCTATAGAGTCTCCTGAACATTTCCTACAATACATTCACTGCAGTGTATAGAATAGTTTTTTCTGTATAGGGCAATAGGTACATGTACAGTCTATTACAGTGTTTTGCATTGGGGTCTAAAGAGGAAAGAGAAAATATTGTGTTGCTAGATGTAGCACACCATTCCCCATGATTACACAAGTTTGTCTTACTCTACACACTCTAATAAATTCAATTTGTCAGTTTTGAAGTAATACGTTGGCCTCTTTTATTCTGAAAATTTCCTAATTTTCGTGACCCACAAGTGTTTTTTTAATGTTGCTCACAAGACGCTGGTTCAGAGTTTGCACCTTGTGCTGAACCCACATGTATTATGTGGGTTAATGCTTAAATAATAGGTGGTTGAAAATAATCCCTCAAAATTTCTTCTGTTCAAATGGGATGTATCCTTTGGTCTGCTTTGTGATATACAACTGTTCATCTGGACTGGGGTGGGATCAAGATATCTTATCAAAATATCAGAGCTATTAATGTAAATGTTTGTTTCCTAATGCCCACATGAGCAGATAAAACATTTCAGGACCAAAGGAGCTTCAAGGAAATAATTGATACAAATGTATTTAGATTAGATATATAATATATCAAGTTTATTTTTCATTAATAAACACACATAGGGAGTGGTTGGACATAAAATGATAAATGACCAATTCTGTATATATTGCAGGAGCTCTAACAAGTTTTGCAGTAAAACAGGGTTCCCACGTTACGTTAGCCATCTACAGACATTGAAGTCTGGCTGCGTGTCATCTTTTTGTTGTCGTCAGTAGTTGCTAGATAGGGATGAGTCAAGATGGGAAGATGAAAGTTGAAAGAAAAATTGTTGGAGGAAGATACGTTTCAAAGGTGGTTGGCGCCAGCAGGAAATGAGTACGAGGCAAAGTGCAATTTGGGGGACCTAGATCGTGAAATTGAGAAGAGGGCAGCAGAGCTACGCTACATGTCTTGAGAAGAGTTTGGGGTGGTGTTACGAAACAATGTTGGGGGGATATTGAACGGCTTATTGGAGCTGCTACAGCCATCAGCATTGCAATCAGCCATCAAACCTTAAGGAATGCCCTCTATGAAATAAATGACAGCTGCTACACTACTCACGTTGCGTCACGCGTACGTCCAGTGGGTGTATTGACTCATTAAAAATGAACAAACAATTAACAAGTAATGGTAACTCATATTGAAGGGAAAAAGTTACAGATTTGCAGGATATGTTTGTTTTAGCTCTTTGGGCTTATGGACACTGCGATAAAGTTAGCTTTATATATAAGATTCAGACTTTGATCGTCAATACCTCATCAACGAAACCTGCCAGAAAAACAGCAACTACATATTCTGAATCTGCTGGCGATAGCGAACAAGCAACACTCCCTGTTTTCTCTGTTCCGTTAAATATTCAAAAGACGACATTACAGTAGGGTTGCACGATATTGACAAAATGTGATATTGCAATATTGATCATGAATATTGCGATATCATTATTAATTTTGATATTCTTAAACAGATGTAAAAACACAAAAGTTATAGTTATGGGAAAACCCATCAAAATAGATTCATAACATATGAAAACAACAGGTTTTCTTACTACACAAGGGGTTGTTATTTCAGCTGACAGTCATAGTGGACTGGTACAACATGAATAAATAAATAAAGACCATGTCTACAGAACAGGTCATGTTGTACTGGCGGTACAGCAGACCTGCCAACCCTGTCCAACTTTTTAGAGTATCAGATGCATGTGGCAAATTGGGATTCAGAACTGCCATTTGACCTTGCATTTGCCTTGATTGCACATCTATACATCCCACTTGTACATACATTATACTTAATACTATTACATTTTCTGCCCCCTTCTATTTGCACTTCTGGTTAGATGCTAACTGCGTTTCGTTTTACTGTACTTGTACGTTCAATGACAACAAAGTTGTATCTTATCTAATCTAAAGTTTTTCTTAGGATATGCCCAAGTTTAGTCTCTACAGTAGAGGAACGCTTGTCAACTCTCAAAGAATCACAGGTATTGGCTTCTTAGACACAATCAACACTCAAAGCGAAATCATTTTGAAAACATAAAAACAAATGATCGCATGGACACAGACTGCAAACAAGCTACACAGAGCTTTGTGGGCCACTGCTAAGGGAATCTGAACGCTGTTCGCTAGAAGAGTCCGGTGTTTCAGCCGGTGCCTATTGTACTTCTTGGCAGCGCATACATCATTTGAGATTTGTTAAATTAATTAAATCTCAAATCTAGTGCAAAGGCATTTTAGAAGCATTGCCTCTATAGCTAATACTGGACACTCGCTCATTATTTATCGCGCAGACTTCTAAACTCCCGACTCATTTTAATGCCAAGATGTTTATATTTATTTTGGATTATACTTTTGTAATGTTTTTTGTGACGTGGGTCAAAATTACAGTTACAGTCTATCACGTAACACTTTGGCCACTAACGTTTCCACTTCGATCTCCATTGTTTCATTGTCTCCCTGAGCCACACTCATCTTCTTAATTTTCTGTCCTTTCTTTTCTTTCGCTCCTCTGACTCTTTTCGCTGTCTCTATCTCTCTCTTCACTCGCACGCTGTCGAAATGTGCACACACGTCACGTGGTATGCTCCATAGGGTATGTTTATGTAGTGGACCCGTGCGTTCACACTTGCATGTGACAGGGCAGCTGTCCAATGAAACAAAATAAATGGAATATCGCATACTTTCTGCGACATTTTCGATTTTGATATTGCACAACGTGATATTGCGATAACGGTATTGAGTCAATATATCGTGCACCCCTACATTACAGTCGTCTATGGCGGATTCTCCGGGGGATTCTCAGTTAAGGTAGCATGTTAAAAGTGCATAATGAATGTAGTTTTTACAGACAAACGCCAAATTGCATTGAAACCAAAAAAACAGGCCAATCAAAACAACTATAAAGAGTTCAGAATTCAGTGCCCTGCCATTTACATGATTATTGTTTTGCATTATTAAAAAACTCAAAAGTAAAAATACTTTTATCACCAGTTATTAAAATAAACTTCAATACCTCAGACCCAATGTAATTTTTTGTAATAGACCATCTGCTATAGCGTCAGGAACAACTGCCCCACCATGAACATCATTCAGTACGTATGATTTAGGAAATTATTAATCGTATTTAAAACATTAATTAAGAGAAATGTCAATAGCTTGGACCCAATAAAACATATATGGAAATAACCAACTGATATAGCTTCAGGGGCATTTGCTCTACCATCAACATCATTCAGTTTGACAATTTCTCTATTTTGAAAAGTATTCATAGTTTTTAAAACACTTATCCATAAAAAATGGTCAATAGTTCGTAGCACATGAATCTTTTTTCATGGTCGAGTTGCCAGAAAGAAGCCTTTATTGCGCCAATGCCACAAAAAAACTGGTTACAATATGCCCTACAACACCTTGACACGCCTCACAGCTTCTGGCACACTGTAATTTGGAGTGACGAGACCAAAATAGAGCTTTATGGTCACAACCATAAGCGCTATGTTTGAAGAGGGGTCAACAAGGCCTAGAGTGAACAGAATACCATCCCCACTGTGAAGCATGGTGGTGGCTCACTGATGTTTTGGGGGTGTGTGAGCTCTAAAGGCACGGGGAATCTTGTGAAAATTGATGGCAAGATGAATGCAGCATGTTATCAGAAAATACTGGCAGACAATTGGCATTCTTCTGCAAGGAAGCTGCGCATGGGACGCTCTTGGACTTTCCTGCACGACAATGACCCTAAGCACAAGGCCAAGTTGACCCTCCAGTGGTTACAGCAGAAAAAGGTGAAGGTTCTGGAGTGCGACCCTCAAAACATTGTTACCTACCAAGACGATTCAAAGTCCTCCCACCTAGTCTACAAGTCTACTAAGTATACCATAAGTATTTAAGACACTATAGCACGAAGGTGTGCTCGGAGCTTCTGTTAAAGATAGACTCCTAAATATGACTACAACACAACGTGTTGGGAGGTCTCATTAATGATGACAAAATCCTAAATATGACTACAACATAACATGTTGGGAGGTTTCTTTAACGATGACAAACTCAAGTAACTTTTTGGAGACATGGCTATTTATCCAAAAATCAGACATTTCTAAAACACTCCCCCAAATAGTCATTAGTATTCCTTTACCTTGGCGGACACAATGAACACCAAGGACAGGAACTGTCCCACGTAATCAATGCAAAATTATTAAATGGATGGGGCGTTGCCGCGAGTTGTTGTCAGACATGCAACAAGGACAATCATTTCTACAATGTTCTTGTGAAGTTTGATCTATGGAGCCGTTCACTCTCCTGACCGACCACAGGAACCTCGAATATGTCAGGGCAGCACGGCACCCCAACTCCCGTCAGGCCCCCGTTTCCAGTTCACCCTGACCTACCAACCCGGTACGAAGAAGGTCAAGGCGGATGCACTCTCTTGCCTACACGACCGGGGGGCTGAACTACCCAGAGACACACCCATCCTACCCTCTTTGTGCATTGTGGGTCCTGTCTCCTGGGACATTGATACAGACATTTCAGGGTTTTTCCTGCATAGAGGAATTTTTGGCGCCCTCCAAAGAGGTTTTAGTGAGCGCCAAAGGAAAATCACCAGTGCCAAAATGATAAGATTTGAAAAAAAAAATAACATTTTAAATCCTCTCCGAATGTGTATAATAGCAAATTATCCAACAACTGTTGAACAAGCAGAACATAAAACTTAGGCTAATAAGATCCTCTAACCAACGTAATTTTCCCATGTCGGTTATTTCGGTTTTTGCCGGACTGCGTAAGCGGAGCCGGCCAAGAAGAGCGAATGTCTCTTACTGAGTGAGTGAGTGACTGACTGGCTGGCTGGCTGAGTACACTTTGTTAAATAGCGTAGTGGTTAGAGAAGCGGACCTGTAAACTATAGGTCTCAAGTTCGTATCTCCTCGCAGGCGAAGCGAAGTACGTGTTATGAATTATTCTGTATAGACGAAAACTTTGCTGGCTAAAACCTTCAGTATCTACATTATCGTAAGCCTGAAATAAAAGAGTTTACGGTTATATTGCGACTGTTTCTGGTGAATTTTTGAAGTACGCATCCGTGCATGCGTTTTGGGTCAGGATAGACAAACACATTTGCTGGCTACAACATACAGTAGTTACGTTACAGTAAGCCTTAACTCAAACTGTATACGGTAATATTGCGACTGTTTCTGGCATGGAAAAGTTAATATTCAGTCTCGCTAGCAATTGCTCAATTCTTATGATTATTCCTAGGAAGTTAGTAGATACTAGTAAGCCTATTACTGGCTAATAAGCTGTTAAAACAGCCAGTGGCACAAGCAATACAGTTCATAGATGCTATGGTTTAGGTAAACTTAATAAGAAACGTTAGTCAGTGTAACACAATCCTCAATGGAGTCTAGCGACTGCTGAAACATGTAATGCCATGGCATAGTGGTTAAAGACAGTGCCTTTCAGGTGGAAGACCTAAGTTTGAATCTATTGAGAGCAACGACATTTATTAGTTATTTCTGGTAGATTCCACGATTCTTTCATTTTTTCACTTGATGAAAAAGTTAGTTATCGTCGCCTTTATTGATAGTTATTGTATAAATGTCATTCGCGAATGAAAGAGAAAAGTATGTTGTTTTGCCATGAAAGAAAAAAATATGTTCTTATGCCATGAAATGAAATAGCTTTGGCAGACTCGCTAGCAATTTGCTCAATTCTTATGACTATTCCAATAAGTTAGTAGATACTGGTAGAGCTTATTACTGGCTAATACACTGTTAAAATGGCCAGTGGCAAACAGCATACATAGACGCTATTTGTGGTTGAGGTAAACTTAGTAAGAAACGTTAGTCAGTTTAACTGTATCAATGTCATTCACGAATGGCCAATTAATGATTAAAACGGACAGTGGCAAAAGAGGATTTGTTCAGGATAGAGACAAGAGGCTATACTGACACCTGGCAAATGTACAGCTCTGTGGTGTGGTGGTTAACGACACAGCCTTTCACGTGGGTGACCCGGGTTCGAATCTCGAGATGGCAACACTTTCTGTTGCGGGCTGGCTGAACTAGGCTTGCCTGGTTTCTTGTTTAATCCTGTTAATACTTTCCCCTTAAAAACATACTACCGCATGTGTAGTCACGTGACTCCACCCCGTCCAGTCAACGGCATGGAAGCAACATGGAGGAGAACTCAAACGCAGAGTCAACTGAGCAACTTGTACCAAAGAAAAACGCTGTGTCTGACATTTGGACACGTTTTAGCTTCCATAAAGATGACACCTAACAAAATGAAGTCATATGTAAAAACTGCAGAAAAACAGTTTCAGCGACCAAAGATAATAGCACCAATCTATTTCAACACTTGGTGCATAATCACATTACCGAATATGAACAGGGCATGGCTAAAAAAAAAAAGACTGACAAGCGCCCAGCAACAAGTGCCTCCACAAAGCAGGTGTCGATAACAAGCATTTCCAAATGCTACACATTATGAAAAGGATTCAAGAAGATGGAAAGAAATAACTGACACCATTTGTTACTACTTCGCGAAGGATATGGCTCCCATAGCTACAGTGCGGGGAACCTTCATCCTCTCCCAGTACCTCAGCGATCTTGTTCACACTTGTCGGTGGACTTTCGCACAGATCAACCATCAGCAGAGGGTAAAACAACCATCGCCGTGGTGGTGGACAGGTTCTCGAAGATGATAAGATTCGTCCCACTACCTGACTTCCCCTCTGCCCTCCAGGCCACTGAGATGCTGTTCCAGCAGGTTTTCCAGCTGAATGGATTTCCGGAGGACATCGTGACTGACCGCGACCCCCAATTTATATCATGCGTTGGGAAAGCTCTTCATGTCTAGGCTGGGGGTAGCGATTAGCCTCACATCCAGGTTTCACCAACAGGCTAATGGGCAGGCAAAGCGCACAAACCAAGAACTGGGAAGGTTACTCCAGTCCTACTGCATGGACCGTCCAGGTGAGTGGACCCGCTTTCTGCCCTGGGCGGAGTATGCTCAAAACTCCCTGCGTCATTCCTCCACAGGTCTGACCCCATTCCAGGTGGTGCTTGGATTCCAGCCTCTGCTGTGCCCCTGGGTGGGGAGCTCCAGTGACATCCAGGCCATGGAGGAGTGTTTCAGGAAGTCCAACGAGGTCTGGTGCGCCGCCCATGTTTACGTATGAAGAAGAAGATGGACAGGCAGCGAGGCGACACCCCTGAGTACCACCCAGGGGACAAGGTGTAGTTGTCCACGAGGGATCTTCCCCTCCATCTGCCCTGCCGTAAGCTTGGGCCTCGGTATGTGGGGCTGTTCCGTGTCCTTCAGAATGTAAACGACATATTGCACACCCTGCAGCTCACCCCTCCTTTTACCAACATCTCACCCACCTTCCATGTCTTTCTCTTCAGGTCAGTGGTTCCTGGTCCGCTGGAGGGATCCGACTCTGCAGGGGCAGATCCTGCAATAGGCAGAGAATTATGATCCTGCAATAGGCAGGTGGTGGGGTTCAAGGAACCGAGGCAGCAGAGAGTGGTCTCGAGATCTTGGTTGGCCCGTTCCGATTGTCTGTTGGATTGTGGGTGGAATCCCGCAGGATGCAGGGGTCAGAACACCTTCCAGAACTGAGAAACAAACTGAGGCCCACGGTCTGACACCATGTCAGAAGGAAGACTGTGGACCTGGTAGACGTGCTGCACCACCAATTGGGTGGTCTCCTTGGCTATGGGGTGTTTGGGCAATGGAACAAAATGGGTGGCCTTGGAGAACCGGTCGACTACCGTGAGGATGGTGGTGTTTCCGTCAGAGTCTTGTTTTGGGCACAAGTGAAGCAGGTGGCAACGAAGAAGGTGACATCTGCACCCATGGTGGGCCTCCAGAATTGACGGAGGATGAAATCATTGAAAATTGTCGGAGTGCACTGATTCGGGGACGAAGAGACGACCAGCCGGGCCTCCTCAAAGGTTGGGGTGGTGTTGTTGGGCCTGTCGCACAGTCTCCTCCATACCCCAGGAGATGGTGGAAGCAAGACAGGAAACAGGGAGAATGGTGCCTGGGTCAGAGGAGGAAGGGACGGGACCAAAAGCACGTGAGAGGAAGTCAGGTTTGGTATTCTTGGAACCCGGGGCGGTAAGACAGCGTGTAATGGAACCAGTAGAATAGCAGCGCCAACCTAGCCTGGCAGGAGTTGAGCTGTTTAGCCGTGTGGAGGTACTCAATGTTCTTGTGATCGGTCCTAATGAGGAAAGGTTGTTCCAACCCCTCTAACCTGTGCCTCCATTCCTCCAGGGCTACCTTGACCGCCAGGAGTTCTCTGTTCCCGATGTCATAGTTCCGTTCTGTTGGGGTCAGACGATGAGAAAGGAAGGCACAAGGGTCCAACTTGTAGTCTCATGGAGAACGCTGGGAGAGTACACCCCCAACACCGGTGTCTGAGGCGTCCACTTCAACAGTCAACTGACGAGAGGGATTAGGATGAACCAGGATGGGGGCTGACATGAAGTGATGTTTGAGGTTGGAGAATGCCAGGGAAGCTTCAGGAGACCAGGAAAATGGGATCATAGTAGAGGTGAGGGCAGTGAGGGCAGTCGACCCAAACGCAGACACAGGGATGTAGTTTCAACGCTATTTATTGTGGGCAAAGGCAAGGGTAGGTCAGGGACAGGTAAAGGTTTCGTATACGGTAGGTAAGGCTTGAAGGACAGATAGGCGGTAGGCAGGAACTTGGTCAGAGACTGGCAAAGGTTCGATACATAGTCGGTAAGACTTGAAAGTCAGGCAGGCGAAAGCAGGCTCACAGCCGTGGATAGGCAGAGGTTCAGTACACGGGAAATCTAGTGGTAACACTGGGAGCAGAAACAAGAAAACGTGAGGACTCTTTACAAAAGACACAAGCCAAATTGGCACAAGAACAAGGGAAGGGCATAGATTAAATACACAAGGGGAAATGGAAAGACAAGAGACACATGGTGGGGGCGGACCACAAAGACAGCGCAGTTGGAGGGAATCAGGGCGTGACATGTGAAAAACAATAACCCAAACACTCAACAAATTTGGTCTTTATGGTTGGATGGTAAGAAGCTACTACTCAAGAAAGCCCACCTTTAATCCCATTTGAAATATGCCTGAACACTCAGAACATTCTGTAGCCAAGTGTCAAAAAGTGTTGTGTCTGACTGAATTCAACTTTTATGCCTAAATGCAAAGTGTAATATTTGGCACCTATCCAACCTTGCACATCACCCAAAGAACACCATGCCTGCTGTTAAACATTTTCATGTCGTCAGGATGTTTCTCAAGTAATAAAACAATAAAGTTCCTTGTGTCAGAGGGCTGACCTTAAGCCAGTAAAACATGTGTGGCATGATATGACGTTTGCTGTCCATTGTCTCATATGACTAAATTAAATCTAACTTTAAATGTACTTTCAATTCAGTCAATCAATCAATCAATCAAATTTATTTATAAAGCCCTTTTTACATCAGCAGTTGTCACAAAGTGCTTTTACAAAACACCCGACCTTAAACCCCAAGGAGCAAACAACAGTAGTGTTGAATGACAGTGGCTAGGAAAAACTCCCTAAGAGGCCGAAATTTAGGAAGAAACCTAGAGAGGACCCAGGCTCAGAGGGGTGGCCAGTCCTCTTCTGGCTGTGCCAGGTGAACATATTAAGAGTACAAATTGTAATAATTAATAAATGCATGTGGGCTGACTCCAGAGTCTATTTAAACTTAGTCCAGGTCAGAAGCATGACCAGATGGACAGGGAGAGGGACAACACGGGGGAGGGGGGAGGTGTCAGCACAGTGGCAGCTGAAATCATAACGTATCATCTTGATCTGCAACACAACCAGGAGGACTTTGGACAGGGAAAGCAACGGGTCTTTCAAGCCTGGTACTCCTCAGGTGTAGGCCAAGACCTCATGTCCTCCTAGGTTAAAACGACAGGAGACAGGGAAAATTTAGAAAATGCATTCCTTAGATCTACAGGGATTTATAGTGGAGAAGGAGAACTGACCCTACTTCCCCAGCACAATAGTATAGCAGCGTAAGACCTTGGGGCTGAGACAGGGGGGTCCAGTGACACTGTGGCCCTATCCGGGGGAGGCCCCTGACAGGGCCCAACAGGCAGGAAATCAATCCACCCACATTGCCAAGCATCAACCAAAGGGACACCCACCAACCGCAACCACTCTGAAAGAGGGCCGAGTATTGCCAGCAGAGTACAGCCCAATTGCACAAGTGCGCAACAGAGAGACAACAACAAGCCAGTGACTCCGCCCCCGAATCGCATTGGAGGGAGGGCATCCCAGTGGCGATGAGAGCCCACCTGGCAAGACAGCAAGGGTGGACAGTATCAAGCCTTTCTGGTCACCTTCACACCCCTGGGCCAGACTACACTTAATCATAGACCATGCTGTAGAGATGAGTCTTTAGTAGACAAATGAGTTTGCATTTCTAACCTTAATTGGCAAATTATTCCACATTCAATTAAGTTTGTCCTATTATTTACATTTTTATAGAAATTGAGTTTGAAATACAACATGTCAATTATTTATACTATGTGTAAAATAAACAGAATTATATTAAGTAGCACAAATGATAAATCTCTTTCAAAATTGATGACAAACAAAATATTGAATTTTGTTTGGTAGTCAACATTTATCAGTACTTAAAGGAGATGCATCTTTTGTGTATCTTCACTTTTGCATTACAGTGTATAGCCTTTTTATCAAAAAGTTAACAAATTATCTTTTGGATTCACATCTCCATCTGGACCATAACTGTTAAGAATTAAGCAAATGTCTCAGATGAATCTATTTAACCTATTTAAGCTTATTAGATTCGGATGAATTGTCAACCAATTTACTATTACTTTTGAAAGCAATTAGTATCCCAACATTAAAGCATTTAATGTTGGGATACATACTAGGGATTTTAATCATCCCTAGTGTGTATATTTAATATAACATGCAAAGGTTGTATGTCTTTGGAGATATTCAAAATTGCTACAGTGAGCTACCCAAAATCTCAAAAAGCTTTGAGAACATGCACAATGCACTTTACTTTCAACTGCAATTTGGTGGTGCTAATAGATAATGTAACAATAACACCGTATATAAATATAAAATATGTGACATTGCAATCCAGTTCTGGATGAACAATGGTTGGAAAGTCATTGACTAAAACTAAATGTCTGTGTTGAACGTTATGCTTCTGAATGTTTGCATCACAAACGGCACCATATTCCCTCAATAGTGCACTACCCTTGTCCATAGTGCACTTTCCTTGTAAGGAAATGCACTGTTTAGGGAATAGGATGTCATTCAAGATACACAACATTATGCTGATAGGTCACTGGGTTCAGTCTGCCCATTACGGAGAGTGGAGTGGTGTTCTTATTTTCACATTTGCTACTAGCCAATGCATAGCCAGCGTGAAGGGCACAGTGCCTCTGCTTGCAACATACTGTATAGTTTCCAGGGAGGTCTCAGATATTTTAGTCCTAAATAACAATTGGAATCAATCCAAACAGGTCCCTCCAACCTAGGTGTCTGTAAGTAGAGTAGATATAAAAAGTCTACACACCCCTGTGAAAATGCCAGGTTTTTGTGATGTAAAAGAATGAGACAAAGATAAATCATGTCAGAACTTTTTCCACTTTTAATGTGACCTATAATGTGAACAATTCAATTGAAAAACAAACTGAAATCTTCGAGGGGGAAAAATGAAAAATAAAAACCTTACTATAAACTGGTTGCATAAGTGTGCACACCCTCCTATAACTGGGGATGTGGCTGTGTTCAGAATTAACCAATCACATTCAAACTCATGTTAAATAGAAGTCATTACACACCTGGCATCATTTAAAGTGACTCTGATTAATCACAAATAAAGTTCAGCTGTTCTAGTACGATTTTCCTGACATTTTCTTAGTTGCATCTCAGACCTAAAGCCATGGTCCGCAGAGAGCTTCCAAAGCATCAGAGGGATCTCATTGTTGAAAGATATCAGTCAGGAGAAGGGTACAAAAGAATTTCCAAAGCATTAGATATACCATGGAACACAGTGAAGACAATCATCATCAAGTGGAGAAAATATGGCACAACAGAGACATTACCAAGAACTGGACATCCCTCCAAAATTGATGAAAAGACGAGAAGAAAACTGGTCAGGGAGGCTTCCAAGAGGCCTACAGCAACATTAAAGGAACTGCAGGAATTTCTGGCAAGTACTGGCTGTGTGCTACATGTGACAACAATCTCCTGTATTCTTCA
>JACXGI010005128.1:12164-24614 GCA_016801175.1 Esox masquinongy | reverse complement strand
TACCCAAAGAACACCATATCCACAGTGAAGCATGGTGGTGGCAGCATCATGCTTTGGAGCTGTTTTTCTTCAGCTGGAACCGGGGCCTTAGTCAGGGTGGAGGGAATTATGAACGGTTCCAAATACTAGGCAATTTTGGCACAAAACCTTCAGGCGTCCGTTAGAAAGCTGATGATGATGAAGAGGAAGAAGAGGAAGTTCACCTTTGATGAAGATGAAGAGGAAGTTCACCTTTCAGCACGACAACGACCCAAAGCACACATCCAAATCCACAAAAGCATGGCTTCACCAGAAGAAGATTAACGTTTTGGAATGGCCCAGCCAGAGCCCAGACCTGGATCCAACAGGGGTGTGTAGACTTTTTATATCCACTGTATGTAGAATATACAGCTCCGGAAAAAATTAAGAGACCACTGCACCTTTTTCTTTCCTTTCCAAAAAAGTTAAAAAGGAAGGTTTTGAGTGAGGAACAGAAGGGTTAAAATTAAGAGACCACTGCAAATTGAACGCTTCTGTTTCTCACTCAAAACTTATATTGTAGCTAGATGCCAGAAGAAGTGCACAGACTAATTGAAGAGAAATGGAAAATTAAAATACCAAGCCTAAACATGACAGGAGAATCAAGTGCTCAATTCAGGGATGTAAAATGTAAAAACATCCCTTATTGGTGACTGCAGGAGACAAGAAAATTGTTTTTGCTCACATCTGAAAGGTTTAATTTTTAAGAGCACTTTGTAAGCTGGTCCTTTGTAGCTCAGTTGGTATAACATAGCTCCTGCACAACCAAGATAATGAGTTTGATTTCCTGATGACATTTATTATTTGATTTATTTCACCATTATTTAACCAGTAAGTTATTTGAGGACCAATTCTTTCATTTTCAACAATAACCTGGCCAAAGGCATACAGTTGCAAGAGGACAGGACAGCATGCAGAATACACACACTACAAATAAACAAACAAAAACTATGTACAGCAGAAATAAACATGAAATTACACTGTACAGCAAGACACATCCATGTATATTCATTATAAATCAGTTTGGATAGTTGATTTTTGAAGAAGTGAGGTGTGATATTGTCAAGTTTTATGTTATATTGCAATTTGATGCAGTCACTGGTAATGGATAATTGAAAATAAGGACAACTGGCAGAATGGTTATTTTTTACCAGGGTCTACTTAGCACTGTAAAGAAACCAATTTTGGATTGAACTTTAGAAAGAAGGTAAGGAATATGGGTATTGAATGAAAGTGAGCAGTCGTCCATCAATATTCCAAGGTATTTGTAGGTGTCAACAGATCTTAACCTGACTCATTCAGGGTGAGGATATTTAGGTGGCAGGCAGGTTGAGGTTAGTGATGTGCGAATCATGAACGATTTGTTCTTTTTGAACAAATCTTTTCAGTGAACTGGGTGTCCTGATTCACTGCTCTAGAAGATTTGTTCAATCAGTGATTCACTTTTGCGCAAGAGAATCACAGAGCTTTAGGCCACTGTGAAATCAGAATGTAAACTCTTTTATCACCAATGTGCAACCCTTGTCAGATATCACAATCCAATGAATAACTATAATTTCAAAAATAGTTGTGGAAGCCAATATATTGGCCTCATCTTAGAGGTCTTCCGCGGATCTGAAATGTAGCCTACATCCGAGCCAACCTGTATCCCTGAACTGCCTATCCAAATCACCCACGGGATCCGACAGTTAACCAGTGGTGTTTCTAGAAAATGGGGTGGCAGGAGCGTAGCAAGTTCAAATTCTAGGGTGGCATATCATTCTATTGTTGGTTATGTCCACTTTATTTATACGAATCCAGCTACTGAAAACAGAGAGTGTGATGTCTTGCCAATAAATACTGTATCATACATGTTCTACACTGATGTTTATGTGTTCAAAGTTTGATATGAGTTTTTCGAGTGTGCAGAATTTCAATGAGTGTTGGGAGTTCCCTAAGTATTAAATATGCAACTTACTAATTGAGGGAAAAGTTGCAGTATTTTACTTTGTCACATTGTTTATATTATTCTGCCAAGTGCAGAATAAATCAATGCATCCTGAAAATGAATGCCTTATATTGCTTGAAATATAAAAACACTGAATATAGGCTACTGATGTAATAAATTGAGTAGAAATTGAATATACAAAAAAAATTTAATTACAACTGTTAATCACGTGACTGCACATCATATTTTGTTGATGTTATAGAGATGTCCAGAGATGTTTAATTTAGAATGATTGTAGATAAATCTTAACTTTCTCCACAGCTGAAATTAACCATTTATTTATCCATAGCATGCTACATCAACATTGTTCAATGCCCCTTCGCTAGCTAGCTATCAGGACAAGCATTACACGGCAATGGTGGTAAGCTACTTCATCTGCAAATTTGCTAACTCGTGAACTTTACCAATAGCCTAATATTGACAATTGCATTCCATTAGCTAGTAGATGATATCAGACATCTTAACTATAGTAAATGACTGCTGCTAATGCAACATTATAAGATCACATTTTGTATTGTATATTTAGTAAACGTGCAGCAGTACCTTCTTTCTTTACTGCTAGGCTAGTCTAGTGCGATCCTGACTGCTCCGTTGCTTAGAGTATCATGGACCGACGCCTGGTGTTTTCACTGGAAGGGAGAGGGAGCAGCACAGTGACAGGAGCAGGCGGACTCCTGGACTCAACCATTTAACGAGGAAGTGGGGACTCAGATATTGGAACAGGTTACCATAGAGATTAACAACGAAAGTAGAAAAAAATATAATACTATTCAATAAAATAAAATATGAATATATTATAGCAGAAACTCCTGACAACTGGGCTGGTGAGTGGGGTGGCAAGATATTTTTGTAGGGTGGCAGCTGCCACCACTTGCCACCCTGGTGGTTTCGCCAGTGCAGTTGACATTTACTTTTCACATGTTTTTGTTGTAGTTCGTCCGGTCAAATACATGAGTTAACCTATGTTGCATTTTTAGAACGTTATCTCTAATTTAAAACTTAGAGACAAATGGTCTATTGTAAGGACGCACTACCCAACTTTCTCCAAAATGCACTATCTTGTCTTCCGCTAAATTGATAAATTGTGCGCTTTAATTTATTTGTTAAATAGAGTAGGCTGCTTAAGCACATCCGTTAAATGGCCTGTGCACAAATGTAGGTCTGTAACCATGCATGTGGGATTTATTATAGTAGTTTAGAATAATTAGGGGCCTACATGAACTGCACTCTAGAGTCGCAGAGCTTCTGAAATTAGTCGTCACCTCTCACACAGTCAGCCGCGTTGGATATCATGTGATTGCGAAAAATTTAAATTTCTTTACAACAGTCCTAACCACCAAGCCTCGTAACATAAAAGCATCTGATTGCATATCTCCACTGAAATATTTAAGAAATTGGCTACCTGAACTGCGGAATACAAGCATTTATTTGCAAGTTTAGTAGAACCTCAAACCACACATGCTGTGAAGAGCGATGAACGCTCAAATAACCTGTCTTTATCCAACTGCAAAGCATAGCCATTTTGAATGATATGATGTTTTAAAATATTTTCAGGATAGTTTCTTCTTACGATATAATTTTGAATATTGCTGATATTTTTTCACACCGATCCGAGAAACATGGCAACCGAGCTTGATCAGAGATTCGACTACATAATGTTGTATCCAACCAAGTCGGATAACAGATCAGATCTCGCATAATCGGATTTCGTATGTATCCGTGAAGACCTTCATCTCCTCTTCAGTTTTAACATGTAAGACACTTAGGCTGAGCAATCATCTTTAAATTATTGAACATTTTGAATGGCTCTCATTTAAGCATCCATAACTACAACATTAGCCAATTCTAAAATCGGTGGTGGTGTTCCTGTAGTAAGAACCAGAGAGTCTCCGACTCTGCAGGAAACAAGAATAAATAGTACGGATATAATAGCATTGGTTTTTCATTGCAGCCTAAGATGTGCATGCTCCTTAACTACAGAAACCAAACATGCACAGTGAATTTGATAACTTTTTTATTGCTGTTGTTCATGGCGGCCTACTACATTTGCTTGTGATATTATTTTCTGTAGATTGAATAATTTGGTTATTGTTGAAAAGAATAAAATAAAGGCTCATTTGGTAACATTTGGCAACTATTTTTGTGAGTCATTAAGCAGAGTGCTATTATAGTAAACAACAAGGTCCCACCATGATATAGAGATGGAATTAAGAGCTTGGACAAAAAGAATCATTACATGAATCAATGATTCAAATGATCCGAATGATTTCAAAGAACTGTACTGAATGATTCAGTTCACTTTAGTGACTCGAATGCCCATCAATTTGAGGTAGGCTCTGACTGATGAATATACATTTAGTTTATCTGGTATTAAGAAGTAGGTGGAGGTCAAAGGGGGCATGTTACAGCTACGGCACCATGTTCAGTGAAGGGCCAGTTGTATACAGGTGTTTGTTGTTGACATTAATGTGTATGAAGGAGTTACTAGCAGCAAGCACAACATATAACATATGCCGAAAAAGGATTGGTCCAAGAACCTAACCTTGAAAACACCCATAGCAGCCAGCAAGCCTTCAACTGATGCTGATCATGTCATCCCCTGTAAAAGAATACATTTGTGGAATGAACAAACATTTCTAAATGTAGCAATATTATTACACGTTTATACCAGTCCCAGGGTTACCTCATGAAAAGGTCATAGCAAGGTTATACTGTAGCTGTCACAGGGTTTTACTTTTTTTTTCATCTATGCTCAAGAAGAAGTGTTGGCCCCTGGAAAGCTTCTAGACATTTATACAGTCTAAAAACTGTTTACCAATCATAAAATACGTCATTATTAATAGTTTAATAATGCAGATTCATGCTTTACCTCAATATATTTTTCTTAACAAAGCAACAGGTACCTAAGCAAATCACGTTACACTGTCTCCGGGAGATTCAACCATTCTAATTGATTTCAATGAAGTAGCACCACACCCCAGTGACAGAGCAAAACGGGAAACAGAAGAACAATAAAGATGGCATTTAAAGGCACGGCACACCTTTACAACTACGATCAGTCACAGTGTGTTTTCACAATGTTTGAAGTGAACTCCAGTAAATCTGGATTGTTTGAGTAAAGGGAACAAACTTCACTTGTGATGTGTGAGCAGTAAAAATACAGGTAGTATAGCACATTTAATCCACAGCCCAAAAGAATGATTGCCTGGATAACAGGATTAGTAATGATAGCTGTAGCAACTGGATTCATATTTTTTCCTGTTTTGGATATTCTTTCGATATGGATTCAGGTGTAATAAACATGTCTGAAGAGGCATAAAGAAACAAGTTCGCCATGTACGTTTGTGTACAAAGTTTAATTAAGTTGTTTTCACTTAACATGTTATTCTACAATTAGATGTTGTAATTAAAGGAGCCATGCGTAAGATTTTTACTGTACTAGTAACGTAAATGTCCGGAAGACATCTGCTGTTTTATGTTTTAAGTTAATATTTCAAAGATTTTTATCTACAAAATTGTTCAGAGGGCCTGAGAAATCCTTCATTTAAATTTTCTTGCTGGCCCATCTATCAGTTTGCATTGACTTGTAGTCTCTTCATACTCACTTCCAACACTTGAAGATCCCCCCACCCAAAACCACCTTGGATTAGTTAATACTATTCTGGTCTCATTCAGTATGGGAAGGGGAGCAGGAGACAAGTCGTATCATTGACCTGTCAGTGTACATTTTCTACCAGTGTTGAATGGTATGACGTTTGATGGCACACAGACCCAAGGTCACACTGATAAGGCGTCCAGCAAGTGTCTCAGGCTGGTGTTCACTGAACATTAAGTGCTTTTAAATTAAAAATGTAGAGCCCTTTTCAGAAAATCCTGTCAGACATTATCTCTGATTTATTTTGGAAGAATGTCCGCCCTCAATTTTTTTTATTCTCTACTCACTTTTTCTGTTCACCTGGAAATCCCGTTCACATTATGGTGAAGAGGATTCCCAAGATTTGTTTCCTTGGCATTACAATGAACCTCTGAAATTCAATGAATGAGCCTTGTTGTAGCCTACTGGGAGTGGATAATATGGGTTTTGTTGTAGTTGAAGATGATACTGCCATGCAATACCAATGGCCTTTCTGTGGTGTGGTCTGTAGGTATGGGGCTAGTAGTGATAGTGGAAAACCTTGTGTGTGTGTGTGTGTGTGTGTGTGTGTGTGTGTGTGTGGGACCAGAGTGATTCTGTTAGGGGTGGATCATTTGATTTCCTTAGAGGGGGGCACATTAATCATAAACTATTTTGAATTTGAATTGTGACAGTGCAGCCGGCAACTTATTCTTCATTTCACAGTCACAGTGCTGTAACAAATTATTTATTATGTACACAGTTGAAATATAATTAATACATTTTAAACCCATCAAAATAGCAAGTTAGTTTCAAGCAAAACGAGTTAGTGAATGGGTTTTCCAACATTCCAAAGCTTTTTTCACTGCTAAGGTAAATAATGAACCTCTAGATATTGATGAAACAAATCTGTCTTTCTCAATATAGAAAAGAAACGTAAGTGGCCCTGGCAGAAGTGACAAAAATACCTAAACACATTCCACTACAAAAACAAGTTCTTCAGAAAAGTCCTGAAGGGAGACCTGAAGATCGTAGTCCACTGACACTCCCCATACAGTCCGATAGAGCTTAAGAGGATCTATAAGGAAGAATTGGAGAAACAGTCCAAATCCAGTTGTTTAAAGCTGGTAGAGGCATACAGAGGAACACTCAAAGCTTTGATCATTGCCAAAAGTGTTTTACAAAGTACTGACTAAACAGTCTGAACACTTATGAGGTAATTACCTTTTACATTTTCAATAAATTGGCACAAATTTCTAGAACCTGTTTTGAATTTGTCATTATTGAGTGTAGATTGATTTCTTATTTTTTTTACTAAATTATAAATCTCGATTTTAACACCATAAAATGTGAAGAACATGAAGGGGTCTAAATAATTTCCAAAGGCATTGTGAATTTGTTCTTCACTAATAGGGAACTGTTCAAATCAAGACTTGGGGTATACATTTTTTGTCTGTAATTGTGTTAAATAATGATATAATTTTAAGAATATTAAACAATTATGCAAGCATATATAGCAAATATTATTTGGCAATGTGGTGTCTAAATGAGTAGAGTTAAAAAAATGGGATTGTAAAATAATCTACATACCTAGGTACTAAATGTATGCAATCATAAATGTAAGTTGCACAGTATATCAGCATCAGCTAAATGACTGAAACGGAAAAGTTAATTTTACTTAAATAATGCAAATGTCTTGCCTATGACTTTTAGGCCCCATCCACTTGAATTCCAGTACCACTATCATACAGTGTTGCCATGTGGAGTTTCCTTATGTTCATGGTGTTGTCTGAATAATCTACTGTATTTATTCCCTTTATTTCCTTGTTATTTCCCTTTGTTTCTAGCTTGGCATTTAGTTTGGTACTGTGGGAGTTAATTTAGGACTAGCTGTGTGTCTGTCTGACCTCAGAAGATTAGTTTCACTTTTGAAGTGCAAACTCTCCTGTCTGCAGGCAACCATGAGTGGACAGTGCACACTGTGCCAGGCAAAATCATGCATCAACATTATTATTATCATTGATACAGCCAAGTAAATGCCAATGAAAAGCTAAAACAAAAAAGAATACAGCTAGTCACCATCATTACATTGTTTTTGTTTGATGTGACTTACTTGAAGTGAGGCTGCCTAGCTGAGACCAAAACGTCATCCAGCCTCCATCGTAAACAGTTCTGAACAACCCACCATAGCAATAGCAAAATGTTTAATAATTGGCTTGCATCTGTAGCAACAAGACAGTATTAACAACAACATTTTTGTCTGGTCTATTACCTCCTGGTAGAAGAATTACATTATATGCATTCACTTGTCCATGGAATGCACATTTCACCACTTTCATTTGGGGAAAGAAAGCAAATAATTAGTAGCTAAACCGTATTGGTGAAATAACTTTAAACAGCCTGGAGGTGTGTTTTGGGTCATTGTCCTGTTGAAAAATGAATGATAGTCCCGCTAACTGCAAACAGAATGCCAGACTAACTCTGGTACCAATCTACAATTCCTTCTTAGGCAAATCCCCACTCGACCTCTGCTCACTCCTCAATGTCTGCCTACTCAACAAAAATATGCGCTCCAGCAGATGACTTACACTGATCGCTCCTAAAGTAAAAAATATCCTTTAGCTGTCATTCTTTTTAGTTTTCTGAAGCCAACAACTGGAATGAACTGCAAAAGATAATTTCATCACTCCGTACACATTTGAAAAACAATTGTGTGCACTGCTATATCTGATCACCATACCTGCTAGGCAATTTATTCAGTCTGTATATAATGTATGCATCACCTCATATTGTCAACACCTACCTATTTTTTAGGTCTCTGTATATAAGTATCACCACACATGGTGTCATTTATTAATCTGACCTCTATTTGACCTGTTTATTTTGAGTACTCCATGTGCAACATTGCCCATCTTGCACTGTTATGCCTTTCGCCAGCTCAGCATTGCTAATGAGAACTGGTTCTCATTCGGCTTAACTAGTAAAATGAAGGGAAAAAATTAAACAAACCCCAGTCATCTATGCTGTTTACTTTCTGCATTTAAGTCATGTTACTGAGAACTTTAACTTAACAACCCTGAATGCCACCACAGATAGGCTACATCATTCTGCTTTAAACCTTTTGGGGGCGTTGTGTAATCTAGAGCGGTTGCAGGTTCAGGTAGTAAACCAGCTAATTGGGCCAAAATATTCTTAAATACATTTTTTATTTTGGGAAACATATACTTGAAATAAGCTTCATGGTAAATAAACTTAGTAACCAAAAACATACATAAGTTGTGTTTTCGTAATGGAGCAGAAAAATGTTAAATTCCTTCCATTTCTTTTTTCACTCTTTAGGCCTGTGAGGTTACATTACATATAAGTCTTTATGGTAGTTCCATAAAAAAATGTGATTTAGTAGTTCTCCAGAAATGTGTAATTTTCTAAACTGCAGTGAAATGGACAGCTCTTGCCCACGTGAAACATTGCCACACATGGAAGAATGCCGATATCTCTGACTGGTAAGTACTGTTCAACCCTGGGCTTTGAAATTGAGAGTGTTGTTCCTAATGTAGGACAATTAGCAAATGCAGCATATTTTGGTCTTTAGTTTTTGCACGGTAATATGATGAAACGGACTTTGTCATCAAATGAAATGTAGATTAAGCCTGCAAAGATACAGCAAAACATTAAGCCTAGTCTAGCCTCGACTATTAGCCTAGAATAGTGTTGGCTGTAATAAACCATGACGCAATATAACCAGATCGTATCACACACTTTCTTTGGGAAGCGATGTTCTCGAAGGAGTGGAAATGTCGCATCATAAACATTACAAACACAGATAAACTGGGTAGTTGAAATGATTAAATAATAAACACATGGCTAGAATGTGTTAATAGGCCTTCAAATGTTCAGAATCAAAATGCATGGAAGAGGATTATTCCCGGGCTGGGCGGAGTTTCTACGGCGTGTGGGAGGGAACGATGTCAACACCTATGCAAGTCAATCCCACCCTCTTTCTCCTAAGGACTGGTTAAACAGGAGATGCTGAAAGCTCCTTAGTGTCGAGGTCATTTTTGATTTCCGTGGCTGTGTCCCAGCTCTGTGTTGTCGACAATTATCCCATTACACAACAACCCATATCTACGAACTTTCCGTTGACGCGCGGTCTCATGGGAGTCAAGTTCCTCTGGACTGCTGAAATAATTAAAGGAATTCACAGAACTCGCCGGATGCGGTTGAGGTGAGTGCATTAAAGATCATATGTAACCAGCTAATTCACAACTTAAGTTTGTAGCTGGCCAGGGCGGTTTTGGCCGTTTATTCTCGTAATACATGTCTAACTTCTAGACATTTAAGAAATAGTTAACACTTCAAAAAGTTACTGAGCAGCATAAAATATAATGGTGATTAAAAAGAATTGCTAAGTATTCTATATTACTAACTTTTTAGATTGCATATTTCACTGCTGTGCTTTACCCCAGACGTTTCATAATACGTTATTTGAAACCTGGAACACTGTCACTCTCTATACTGCACTCTGCTGCACTCTGACAATGTCAGCAGACGCTGTCAGAGAGGTGACAAAGATATGCTTCATTGTGCTTTTTTCTAAAGGTCCAAAGAAAATGTTATTGTCGAAGTCTACATAACCCTTCCACATTTCACATTGTTCTGCCTTAACATGTAACCATAATTACAGCTGTGAATCATTTTCAATAAGTCGACCAACCTTTCACAACTTGTAGGGTAACATCAACCTGGTCTCGGGACTACACAGACTATTTTACGTAAATCTTTGACAGCCGAATTCGTAAGATATATTACGTTAGGTAAAGTAACGTTAGTGTAAAAAAAAAATAGTAGACTGTTTCAAACCAGGGACCTTCCACTCCGCAGATGGGTACACTACCCACTGCTCCAAACAGAAACTTGCTGTTAGAGGAGGCGAGTAGTGGTGTTACAACATCAAAATGTTTTAAGTGATTTTCTTTGTAACCCTAACCCAAACCTAAACCTTAACCCCAGTGCTGTGATACCTAACCTTAACCCAAACCCTAACCTGAACCCCAGCGCTGTGATACCTAACCAAACCTTAACCCCAGTGCTGTGATACCTAACATTAACCTAACTATAACGTTAAAATGCATTTATTACATATTTTAGCGACCTTGGTAAGGCCACTACTCATTCCTTGATTTCCATATACCCTGTGTGGAGCCGTGGGTAGAGCGCCTGCCTTCTGGTTTGAATGTTGCCAGTTCGAAACACTCTGATAGAAACACAGTTAATTCGTTTTGTGCAAATTCGTAATGAATGATACATTTTCGTACTGTGGGTAAAATATGATACGTTTGTCTGGCGTTCGTATCATATTATACATTTCAATAACGTTTGTAACATATTATACGTTGTAATAGCGTTCGTAAGATATTTGACGTTTTAGCCAATTAAGTTACGTAATGTAACCTAATGTAACCTAACATATCATATGAAATCGGGTGCCATGGTTTTACGTAAAATAGTCTACGTAGTCCCCTGAGACCACGTTGCGTAAAATATATAATTATTTTTTGACCATATCATAAAGATCACTTTGATAACACTGAGAAGTATTTTGAAATCCGGCATCTGACCATTTAGGGTTAAGGACCTGTGTCAGAATTTTTGAAAATCTGAGAAAACATTGGTAAACATGGTTTCAAAATGGTAATTGCTTCCACCACCAAGTATTGACTTGATAGTGTTAATACATACACAGTCAAGACATCTTAATCAAATGTTATTTGGAGTGCTGTGAAATTAGATTTTCATGGACTGATGAGGGATCATGCAGTGTGCTGTTTTGAGGTAAGGAGCGTAGCTATCAGATCAGAGGCTGCTCACTAATTACCACTTTAGAACTAAGAGGGTCATGCATATCCTGGATTATGTGTAATTAGTTCAGTAGGTGTCAACTTCCATTTTTAGTTCAGCCGTAATGGCTTAAAACAATAAACAATTTCTATATTTTTCATAAATATAAACAAGTTTTTTTTTATAAATCACATGGTTGTTAAAAATGAGCAGTTTTGAATTTAATTAAGTACAAAAACATTATAGCCCAACTCCAACCTAATTTGTCATATTTTTAATAGGTGCTGGATGTGCCCATGTGCTTTTAATTGTCATCCTATAAGCTTACTGCAAGTGAGTACATTTCTAGAAAAAAGGGTATTTGTCCAAATCCAGGATTATTTCTTATGTAATGGTCTGAATATGGTTATCTGCATGGATATAGAACGGCGTTCTATGAGTAAGGCCTTAGCACAAATGACAGATGTATGAATGCCAGAAAGTTACGGGTGCTGTTTTTGTTAGACTTTACTGCTGCTTTTTGTGTTATTGATTGTGAATTGTTGTTAGGTAAACTTAAACCCTACATGGAGAATGCAATCCGGGAGAAGGCAAAACACTTTCTGTAGATGGAAACTACAAGGTCCAATGTAGCTCAGTTGGTAGAACATAGCACAAAAATTTCCAGGTTTGATCTGGAATTTAAAATGCTGCATCAGTATTTAATGGCCTGACAGATCTTACCATTGAACTAAGAACAGTATTTGAAGATGGGGGTGAAGTGGCTGAAGATTAATTGATAAGTGTTAAATATTTCTAAATCGAAATGTATTGTATGTGGTGCGAGATATTGGCTTGCTGGTGGACCCTAATTAAATATGTGGATGAATGGATAGAACAAGTTAAAGACAACAATCAAGTTGGACTCCATCATGTTCTAAACATATACAGTGCCCAATAGAAGTCTTACTTTTTTGATTCAATTGAATTACTTTCCTACTACTAAATCGAAATG
>JACXGI010005128.1:0-12064 GCA_016801175.1 Esox masquinongy | reverse complement strand
AATGTAAGTTACATTTCAAATTGAACTCAACAGTCCTGGAAATGAAATTTATGCATCGACCAGAGGCCTATAATCAAATCACTAATCTAGGAAAAGCTTTACTAAATTATAACTCAGCAATACCCACTTCTACAACACATGAAAATTATGTTGTGCCACCCAGGAAGGCCTGATGTGTCCAACCAGTCATTGCAGAAGTGGATATTGCTGAGCCTGTGTCTGCGTCGAACCCCTCTGAAGGTTGTGTGGAAATAAAGTTTGTGTGGGATTTATTGATCTCTGTAGTGTATACTACAGTTGCTCTAGGAAGCCAAGTACAACTAATTATATTCTGATCAAAACCTAAATCTGTCAAGCATAGTTGTTTTCAGTGCTGAAGGGATTTGGATGGATAGTTTATCACCCCCAATGCTTTCTATCTACTGCAGTCTTCTAGCACTCTTTCTTTTGCCATTTCTTTCTCTTCCATAAAACAACCCCCAAATGACTGATACTAGCTCCATTAAAACATAAAAAATTAACATTACAAAATTAAACAAAACAAGCACCTAAAAACAGGAAGAAAAGAACCTGAAAAACCTGAGGACAAACTAGAGCACATAAGAGAAAGTCATTTCTAAAGCTTTACATTCAATATCCTACTGGCCTGCTGCAGGAACTAAACCAATAAAGCTGGCGCTACAAGTGTCATACTCTTACTAAGTGAGCTACAGGGAACCTTTAGTCTCCATGGCCAATGGAAATATACATGCCTCATTAACCTAATTTAAATTGTGCTGCTTGGTAACACGGGCAGGCCAGGTGTTTCTCTGGCTACCAGGTTACCTTTACTGTAGGCTAATTGCTAACTAGTTAGGCTAGGCTACTAGGTTACTCAGAAGTGGAGGGTGTGGCAGTTGTTGGTGAAAAAATATAATTTTTCCATTACAACACTTAGACTCAGTTAGTGTTAAACTCAGTCACGTATAGGGAAGTAGATTAGACATGACAAGGGGTAATCAGTGAAATGTTTTGTAAAGTAGACAATAAACAGTCACAAAATGTCAAAAGCATTTGTTTGTGTGTGTGTGTGTGTGTGTGTGTGTGTGTGTGTGTGTGTGTGTGTCGTGTACAATGTGATGACCAAAATCCCCACAAGGATAGTAAAACAGGAAAAATTCAACCTTCTGGGGAATTTGGTGTCCACATTGATCGTGTCCACATTTTAATGTACAGCTTAGCTTTTCTGTGAAAGTTGCAACTGCTGTTATAGTTTTTGGTTAGGTAGGTAAGGTTAGTGTTAAGAGTTAGGGTCATAATGATTTTGAATGAAAAATGTTTTTTCTTTCCTTAAATGTGTTAGTGGGCATATTGTACATATTGTAAAATAGACAATAGAGTTTCTGCTAAAAGAGCAGTGGGCTGGGTTACATGATTTATCTGTTGACGTATTACCCTACAGAGGCATGCTAATGCCTATTATCCGGTGTTTACACTTTGTACATATTTTTTGCATCCCAAATGGCAATCTATTACCTATAAATTACACTACTTTTTACCAGGGTGCTTAAGGCTCTGCTCAGAACAGATGCACCATGTAGGCCAGGGAAAAGGGTGCCATTTTGGACAGTCTTGTTCAAGAGATGTCATTCATCCATCACCAGATACGTTTTGTAGACTCCTAGGAACCTACTGTGCTGTTACAGGAGCAATTTTGGTTAATTGCCTTGCTCAAGGACAGAACAACACATTGTTGAACAATTGTTTGGTTTCTGGTCAGATGACCTAACCCCATGTTAAATAACTACACAAATGAGCGCAGACAATTTTGCCCCCCACCTCAGAGCCCGGGAAAACGTACCTTGTAATCCCATATGACGGCGAGCCTGGTGGCAGTCAAACAGTAATGTGATATGTGTTCTGTAGAAAAAGATCCATTGCTTGCAGGGCCTTGTTTTTATTGGTTTCAACCTTCCCTGTGCAATCTGTGTACCTGCAGATGGATCACCTTGTGGTGTATTACCTCCCTGGAGGCAAATATAAAAACAACTCATAATAACTGAAATGGCAGCAAGTTGGAAAAACAGTAACCAGTTCAACCACAAACCTGGATGTTTATTAACCAAAATATATATTTAAATGTCAGTTATGTTTTGAAGTTCTAGCCTTTGGTGATGAGTTCTGGGAAGTGTGTGCACTCGGATGTCCCAGTACACTGCTTAGCACAAAACAGACCAGATCACATCCTGTATCAACAGAATCGTGAAGCTGGTCAGGCCGGTTATACTTTTACTAAGTAGGTTACATGTAGTTCAAGGTTCTGCCGAAAAAGTCGGAAAGTGTTTCAAGGTTAGTGTAAACAACAATACACTGTTTATTTGTCTGCGTGTATTTGACTTTGTCTCTGTGTGGGTGTGTGTTTAGAAGGTCCAGGTCACTGTCTAAAGACATGCTATGCCTCAGTCATCTCTCAGCACCTACCTGAGCTATTCAGTTCCCTCCTAGACTAGATGAGTCACACCTCAGCCGCTTAATAATTTAATATCCCTAATTGTTATTCAACCAAGGAGCGTCAGGAGAGATTAGAAGAAGCCATAGGATCTCCTTAGTGCACAGCGTGTCAACTCCGGTTGCATGGTGATATGTCACACCTTCTGAAGTTTCAGCCTGTAACCTTTCTGTTCTGTGAACAAGCATCAGGAAGTCAGTACACTTTAAAAGAAAAGGTTGATGTATCCTTTAGGGAACTGTTTCTCAACTGGGGTAGTCTCTGGACCTGAATAAGACCAGATAGTCTCAGTTGCATCCTAATATTTTCATTATATATTATTTGTATAAAAAATAGAAACAATAAAAAAAGATTTTTTGACAGAACATTTTGCAGGTAGGCAAGGGATCAACATTCCCATGTTTTTTTCTTTGTCATTAATTATGTATTGCTTGTGTACTTGAAGAATAATGTTCAAGTTCAAGTTCAAAAGTTCAAGTTCAAAAGGTTTATTTGTCATTTGCAATAACAAGTTACGGCAATGAAATGCTTGGTTTTCCTATTCCCGACAGTGCAGTTAAAAGTTAAAAAGTAACAGTAATTATAATTTAAAAAAATAACATAACTCAATCAATCAGTAATAACACTATACAAAAACACACATCAATAATAATAACTATACAACTGTACAACCGTAATGCAATGTAAAAGTGGCAGATGTGCATGATATAAAGTGACAGGTGTGCATGGACTATGGATGGAAGGGAAGATGGGTTCCCGAGTTGAGCAGCCTTACAGCCTGTGGAAAGAAGCTGTCCCGTAGCCTGTTTGTTTTGGACTCAATACTCCTGTACCTTCTGCCTGACGGCAGCTCGGTAAACAGTCCATGGCATGGGTGGCTGGGATCTGTAATGATCCGTTTGCTCCTCCTCCTACACCTCTCTGTGCAGAGATCTGGCAGGGATGGCAGGTCAGACCTTGTGATGCTCTCTGCCGTTTTAATCACCCTCTGAAGTGTTTTGCGGTCGAGGGCGGTGCAGCTGCCATACCAGGCGGTGACACAGCTGGTCAGGATACTCTCGATAGTGCATCTGTAGAAGTTGGTGAGTATCCTGGAATCCATGCCAAATCTTTTTAATCGGCGTAGGAAGAAGAGCCGTTTCCTGGCCTCCTTCACCACGACATTAGAGTGATGAGACCAGGTCAAGTCATCGCTGATGGTGACCCCGAGGAACCTGATGTTGTGAACTCTCTCTACTGCAGACCCATTCATATGTATGGGGGTGTGGTCTCCCTGCTGCTGCTTCCTGTGATCAACAATCATCTCCTTCGTTTTGCTGATATTGAGCTGGAGGTTGTTATCCTGACACCACAAAGTCAGTGACCTTACTTTGTTTCTATAGGCTGACTCGTCGTTGTCAGAGATCAGGCCTATGATGGTGGTGTCGTCTGCAAACTTAACGATGGTGTTGGAGATGTGAGTCGCCAGGCAGTCGTGGGTAAAGAGAGAGTACAGGAGCGGGCTCAACACACAGCCCTGGGGGGGAACCAATACTGAGAGTCAGTGAGGAGGAGGTGGCGTTGCCCATCTGCACCACCTGGGGTCTGCCCGTCAGGAAGTTCAGGATCCATCTGCACATAGTGGGGTCGAGACCCAGATCCCTGAGCTTAACCGCCAGCTTGTGGGGCACAATGGTGTTGAAGGCTGAGCTATAGTCAATGAACAGCATTCTGACATATGTGTTCATTTTGTCCAGATGAGAAAGTGCAGAGTGGAGGGTCAGAGCGATGGCGTCCTCTGTGGATCTGTTTTGTCTGTAGGCAAACTGTAACGGGTAAATTGTTGCAGGCATGGAGTCTTGTTGGCAAGGTTGTTTGTTTGCAAAATATGCAAAATTGTTAATATTCATACATACCCTGATACTCTAAAATTTAAGACAATATTGTGTAAAACTGTATGTTCATTATCTCTAGGAGACGCTTAATTTTGTTTATTATCTGACTTAATGGTGGATCCCAATGTTGTGATGTCCAATTCACGATTAAAGCCTTGCCTAATCACAAACTTCATTGCAGGCTTGGAGGTCTGCTAAGCTGGGAAAGTGAACAAACATAGACATTATCCATTATAGTAAAAGAGTAAAAGATCATTCCTAGTCATTTTGCTTATGTTGCTGGTTGCTCAACCTGGAGATATGTAATGGGTCATTATGCACTGTAGGAGAGCACATTCCCCAACCATAACAATTGAATTTGCAGGACCCTGACCTACTACAAAGACTACAACTCGACGATACAAGGCTACCAAACAACCAGTAGAGGCATGGTGTATTCAGACTCCTGACTGCTGCTGTAATGTGAGGCAGACACTTAGACCACCACACCAATTTGGGACGCCCATTACAATACCAGATGCTAGTTATTCTTGAGTTGACTTGAACACAGCTCTCTGACTTCTGACTGCTTGTGAATTTCAATTAGCCTCCACACCTCAATCTTTCACCACCATATTCAAACCTACCCAAACTTACCTAACGTGAGCTTATTTTTTGCCTTGCATGAGCTCTGTTGTGGCATTCCACATGAATCTGTGCCCTTCAAAGAAACCCTCCTCTTCTTTATCCACTTTCCTAATATTACCGGTTTATTTCATTATTAGAGTGGTCAGACAAACTGCACCCCAAAAAGGATACTTCTAAGAGACTCCAAGCCAAACTCTTTAAAGACAGCTTTGTGGATCTTTCTGGATCCTTTATCTGCATCATTCATCCAGTGTTCTTGTCTCCCCTCCTAAATTCAACATTTCCGATTATTCATTTTCAGACAATAATCAGTCATTACCCTATTAAGCAGTGGTTAATCTTTTCTTGTAATTGAAATAAACCTATCTCTCATTCCAGAAGAATACGAGTAAAATGCTGCGGAGGATGTAAAACTTAGCAAAGGATACCTCATTGGGGTTGAAAGCGCTCTGGAGTCTCAACTGGTTGGCTGAGAGTATTCACGTACAGTATATAGGCTTCCATGGCCACAATAACATGCCCTCTTTAACAGTTCTCAGATCCTCTTTGTACCGAAGGGAGGGTTTTTCAAAAGTTATTAATCGGGTTTACGCCTATCTGATAGGAGTGAATGTGCAGATATGGAATGCATTGGTGTCCTCATTCAATGATTTGTCCTATTTCTTCTGTAAATAACTTTTGAAAAGCTGCCCCATCCCACTCATATTTGTACAATATGGTTAGTCAGATTGTACAAATACTCATTAGTTCTTCCCTCTGTAGTACAGTTTTTGTGAACTAGTTACTAATGACAGACATAATATTCCTTTTCTCATTATAGAAATTGACTTTTCTTTGGCCCATTTTTCAGACTCTGACTAGATTGATTATTTTCATTATTGACCAGTAAGCAGATGTAGGGATAGAAAAAAGGGAACATAAGCAAGCCAGAGATGAGAACCTTGAGAATGTCGACTTTTACGGGTCATTTTACAGACATCGGATCAATTGGCCTATAATGGACGTTGTCTCTGTTTGTCCGCTCACTTCCCCAGATTAGCGACTGGGGCAGCTCAGCTTATTGAGGCAGTTATGTAACAGAGGGCTATATGCAGCAGGAGGTCAATCCTCCCCTTTGACTGCTTTATCTGCCAATTATTAGATCAGGGTGACGTTGATGAAACCAAGTCGCAATTGCAAAGATACTATCTTTAGTCTGAAAGACAGGGTCCATCGAATAAGCTAGAAGCAGCAAAGCGGATATGCAGTCAAACCAGTGTTTCTTCATCAATTTAGCTGGCACAACCAGTTGAACGAGTAACCCAGTGCTGATGGGTGTCTAAGTTAAACACCTGAATCTAACTTTGTGTATCTGACTGCATTGTCTCAAGCTGTGGCTTGCCGCTTTGTGATCTTTTTTTTCCTACTCATCAGTATAGTTTTAAAGAATGTATTGGCTCTTGTTGACATACTGATTGATGTGGAATTGCATTCCATTTGTTGTCATTTGGAATGTTATAGAGCCAATAGTCAGGAATGTGTAGAAAACAATCTCAGGGCAAAGTCAAATTAAAATGTTTTTATACAGGCAATTGTAGAACATATGGCACGTGCAGCGAAATACTTGTATTTTTTAGATAAATATGAATAGATACCCAAAATAAAAGTGAAGGAGTGAAAACGGGACAGAATGGCATTTACAGCAGTACTGAACTTGGAATAAAATTAAACTTGCAGTGTTTGTTCAGTTTAAACACAGTTTGAAAAAGACGAAGGTGATGTACATTGGATGACATGAGTTGAAATTTGACCTTGGTCTCCCCCTACAAAAAATACTCAAAACACTTTTAACTGACTTCCTTATTGACCAACCAGTGTGATAAATAGCACAACTGGACGTGGCCTTTTTTGTAGGGTGCACGTCCCAATCTTTGAAAAGTGTTTCAGGGTTAGTGTAAACAACAATACACTTTGTTTATTCGTCTGTGTGTGTTTCTCTTTCTTTGTCTCTGTGTGGGGTGTATAAATTATATTGTAGATAGTTATTTGTAGATCACTCAGTCTGGAAGTCAGCTGCAAAGGTGAATGAGCCCTCAGTTTTGACTTGGCACCTGGGGCATTTGAGGGAGGCAACAGAGCGTTCCATCAGATTTACCCTGTCTCAAAACAGCTGTCTGGGTAATGTCCAGCCTGCCACTGTTGCCAGGGGTCAAAAGGTCAAAGTTGGAGATGAGAAAGTGCTGCCCAGCCGTAATCTGTAAGCCATGACAGCACCAGGGACCCGCCCATCAGTAAGGGAAAACAGAGAGAAATAGAATGGATTATTATTATTTTCTAATTGCAGCGGTAGAGGAAAAAGAAACATTCTAAAAAATATTTTAAATAATTTCACATTTCTTGACATTTGAACCTACTAGAGGCACTCACTCCCACTATCATGAAGTGCTTCGAAAGACTAGTTCTGGCCAACCTTAAGTCCTGGCTCCCCCAAACACTGGATCCCTACCAATTTGCCTACCAGTCGAACAGGTCTGCAGAAGACGCCATCTCCACAACTTTAAACTTTGCCCTGACCCACCTGGACAAAACCAACACCTATGTGAGAATGCTACTCTAGGCTGGTCAACAAACTCCATGACCTGGGGATCAGCCCCTCTCTCTGCAACTGGGCTTTGGATGTCCTAACAAACAGACCCCAGTTTGTCAGGTTAGACAACTTCACCTCCTCCACCCTGATCCTGAACACTGGTGTTCCACAAGGCCGTGTGCTGAGCCCCCTCCTGTACTCCCTCTTCACACACGGCTGCGTCCCTGTACACAGTTTCAACACCATCGTCAAGTTCGCAGACGACACCACGGTGGTAGGCCTGATCAGTGACAATGACGAGTCAGCCTACAGGGCGGCATGGTGCGCTGTTAACAACCTGGCCCTCAACACAAAGAAAACCAAGGAGCTCATTGTGGGAAACAGGAAGTCTAAAGGCTGCAGTCACGCCCCAGTTCTCATCGATGGCACTGAAGTTGGAGCGTGTGTCCAGCTTCAAATTCCTGGGTGTCTCCTGGACCCTCAACACCTCAGCCCTGGTCAGAAAGGCGCAGCAGCGCCTGTACTTTTTGAGGAGGCTGAGGAAAGCCTGCCTGTCCTCCAAGATCCTTGTGAACGTTTACCGCTGCACAATCGAGAGCATTCTGACAAATTGCACCACAGTGTGGTTTAGCGGTTGCTCCGTAGCCGACCGGAAGGCCCTGCAACGGGTGGTTAAAACCGCCCAGCACATCACTGGTGCCCAGCTTCCTGCCATCGCAGACCTCCAGCGCAAGCGCTGTCTGCGCAGGGCGCATGGGATCATCAGGGACCCTTCACGCCCATGCCACAAACTGTTTGCCCTCCTACCATCAGGCAGGTGATACAGGCCTCTTCGATCCCGCACCAGCAGATGTTCATGCACATGCTACCTTACTCCTTCAATTTGCCTCGTTTGCACATCTACACCGGTCAGCTATAACATTATGACCACTGACAGGTGAAGTGAATAACACTGATAATCTTGTTATCAATGCACCTGTCAGTGGGTGGGATATATTAGGCAGTAAGTGAACATTCTTTCCTCAAAGTTGATGTTTTAGAAGCAGGAAAAATGGGCAAGCGTAAGGATCTGAGAGACTTTGACAAGGGCCAAATTGTGATGGCTAGACGACTGGGTCAGAGCATCTCCAAAACTGCAGCCCTTGTGGGGTGTTCCCAGTCTGCAGTGGTCAGTACCTATAAAATGTGGTCCAAGGAATGGAAATCGGTGAACCGGCGACAGAGTCATGGGCGGCCAAGGCTCATTGATGCACAAGGCAGGCCCATGTGGTCCGTTCCAACAGACAAGCTACTGTAGCTCAAATTGCTGATAAAGTTAATGCTGGCACTGATAGAAAGGTGTCAGAACACACAGCGTCTTCCAGTATGTTGCGCATGGGGCTGCATAGCCGCAGACCAGTCAGGGTGCCCATGCTGACCCCTGTTGACCACTGCCGAAAGCGCCTACAATGGGCACATGAGCATCAGAACTGGACCATGGAGCAATGGAAGAAGGTGGCCTGGTCTGATGAATCATGTTTTATTTTACATCACATGGATGGCCGGGTGCGTGTACGTCACTTGCCTGGAGAACACATGGCACCAGGATGCACTATGGGAAGAATCCAAGCCGGCGGAGGCAGTGTAATGCTTTGGGCAATATTTTGCTGGGAAATCTTGGGTCCTGCCATGCATGTGGATGTTAATTTTGACACATACCACCTACCTGAGCATTGTTGCAGACCATGTGCACCCTTTCATGGCAACGGTATTCCCTGATGGCATTGGCCTCTTTCAGCAGGATAATGTGCCCTGCCACAAAGCAAAAATGGTTCAGGAATGGTTTGAGGAACACAACAACGAGTTCAAGTTGTTGACTTGGCCTCCAAATTCCCCAGCTCTCAATCCAATCGAGCATCTGTGTGATGTGCTGGACAAACAGGTCCGATCCATGGAGGCCCCACCTCGCAACTTACAGGACTTAAAGGATCTGCTGCTAACGTCTTGGTGCCAGATACCACAGCACACCTTCAGAGGTCTAGTGCAGTCCATGCCTCGATGGGTCAAGGCTGTTTTGGCAGCAAAAAGAGGACCTACAAAATATATTGGGCAGGTGGTGATCGGTGTAGAATGCCATTTCGAATTTGCCATTGTACTCGCACATCTATTACCCCAATTGTAACATACACTATACTTAATACTTGTACATTTTCTCCCCTCCTCTATTTGCCTTAACCGCACATTTAGTATTGCCATGTGTACTGAATTTGCCTTCATTGCACATCTATACATTCCACTTGTAGTATATATACATAATCCTTATAAATACCTGTCAATCTTCTGCCCTTCTCTGTTTACACTTCTGGTTAGATGCTAACTGAATTTTGTTGTTCTGTACTTGTACTGTTCAATGATAATAAAGTTGAATCTAATCTAATCTAATCTAGAGCAAACATTTGATATGAAGTTTAAAGTATTAAAATAATGTTTGTGAGACTTGTGAAACAGAAATTTCTCTTTATGGTATTTCGTTAGTTGTCATTATCAACGTTTATTTTAATCTTTTTTAAAGTTGTATTCCTCTTTATGTTTTGAGAAAATAATTGTTGCTACTTTTATAACATTTAAGGAGAAATTTGAGGAGGGTCCTCTGATAACTGGGCCCCTGATAACCACACCTATAATTAGTAGACATATTCTTGAATAGTATTTGAACCCAGGTTAGTGGTGAAGTTTAAAATTGTTTAGCTTGGGTTTAAGCTTTTACTCAATGACAAACGCAAACACTGGCGGATCACTGCACACTGATCTGTGTTCTCCACCACCCACTCCCTTCTGTAAAGTCAATAGCTAACCCTCCACTGATCTAGCCCTGCCAAGGGCAGAGGTGATGCAGAATAAAATAACCAACATCTGCACTGAGAGACAGGAGGGTGAAAAGAACACAGATTGCCGATCCAACATCATACAAATGGCGGTTTCACTAGAGCCAGTAAGAGAAGTGACGTCAATAGCACTTGCTGCAACCCATCCAACTGTGTTTTGCTGTGGTTAGGAAGACATAAGCCTTTTAGCATTATGCAATCAGATATGCTGTTTGCCAGCTGGAAAGAACTGCACACAGAGGGGAACACAATTATCATGTTTATTCATCTCTGCAGGTCTTAGATACAGTATATGATGACGTACAGTACTTAAATATTTGTTTGGCTTTTGGAATTGCAGGACTCAGCCTATACACAGCACACTCAAGCTGTCATAGAGATTGCCTGTCTTCGGGCTCGCTTCACGCATAGACCACGGATGCAGTCAGAAAGCAGGACTGAAAGATTACATCATAGTGTAGAAATCCCTTTCGTCACTATGATCATTCTGGCCTAGTTGACCTCATTAGTTCAATTAGCCAATAAGATGTGCAGGATGTCAACCGGCACGATAGGATGTCTAGTGAGGCAAGAGGCTCACCCTCCTACTGGTATACATCTACACACATTGATGGGCTCCTGTCAACTGCTACTGATTTTCTTGAAGTAAACAGACGGCTTATTGCTCAATGATTTAGGAGAGGTTATCCTTCAGCAATGAGACCAGTGTGCCTAGCATGTGAACTCTGTCACTCTTCAATGAACATGCGATAAACAGGTTAAATGCAGCTTTTCCTATCCATTTTCACTTAGGTAAGCAGTCAAACACACAATAGTGGTTTGTGCGTCCCATCTCAAGCCAATTCTCTCCTTTAGTGTAAATAGGACTAGTGCAGATAAGGAGTGCCATTCAAGCTCATCACATATTGATCTGCTGTTTGAGACATATTGACCTTTTTTCATTGATTTAACTGGACAGAAGGCTAGCTTAAAAATGCAACTCCAGCTCCACAGTAAGTTGATTGACAGAGTTTAAAAACATTCAGTAGCCTAAAGGAAAAGTTACACAACACATTGCTACTATGGTCTTTGGTCTAACTGATCGGTGAACACCGTTAGAAATTAGATTCTCTCCCAAAACATCAAGTCTTGTTACTACTGACCACTCAAGACGACCAAGAATTTCATTACATATTGCCTGTCCATTGTTCAGTATACAGAGTCGCCGGATAGGTTCATCCCTGACGGTCATGCTTGGTCGGTTTATGTCTTGGTTTTACCAGAATTCCCCCTGACTTGCGAGGCGGCGAGGAGGCATGATGTGGAGAGACACTGGACTCACACTGATACTGTCACTAATCCTGCCTGTGGTCGCTCAGGGAGCACGTAAGTTAAAGCCTGTGTGTGTATGCTTGTGTGTGCCCGTATGTTGGTGCATGTTTGTATGATACTGCCACTAGTCCTGTCTGTATTTGCTTAAGGTACATTTAAGTCATGGATTTAGATTACACTGTCTGTCCATATCTGTCTAAATGAAAGATGTACTGTGTGTCAAAAATGTTCATTAGACCAGCGTTTCTCAACTGTTGGGTCGCAACCCAATTTTGCAGGGGGCTTTACCATTTGAACATCTCAGGCAACATATTTGCATGTGTAAAACATTTAA
>JACXGI010005127.1:33502-49053 GCA_016801175.1 Esox masquinongy | reverse complement strand
TGCCGTTATGGTAGGTCAGTAGGTGCCGTTATGGTAGGTCAGTAGGTGCTGTTATGGTAGGTCAATAGGTGGGGTTGGCATAGCCCTGTGTATTGTGTGACATTCCTCTGTGTCCTCCCCACAGCCAGGGGACGTGGCTACCGCACAAAACCTCACGGTGGGGCCTCAGGTTAGCCAAGCATGTGACTGAGTTTGTGTGTGTTCCGCCTGTGTATTGTATCCATTGCAGTATACAACGCACTACTTTTGATCAGGGCCATAGTAGCACACAAAATACATAATAGTTGTGACTCTTGGAACAGGCCTGACTTCCACAGACAGCCCTAACATGCTGAAATGACTTACTGATGGCATGAAATAGACTGGAACCAGCGTGCCTGTACTCAGAATGTATGCCCTGCCTCTTAGATGCTCTCCCAAGGGTGGGTGTGTGTGTGGGGGTGTGTGGGTGTGTCACACAGTGGCGTCTTCCAGTTGTTAAGTGTTGCCCGGCAAGTCAGTAAAGAACATCGTTATTTACAGTGATGTTCTGGCTAGCGGACACACTGTAAGGACTGACAACACTTTTATATGGAGTTGGTTGAATATGTAGAAGGGTTTGGTTAAAGGCTTAGATAGGGATTTCTTGGCTGCATACTATAGAGAGAACCATGGTCCAGAAGGAGCCAACAAAAGATCTACAGGATCTTTTTGTTGGAAGGTGAGAGGAAATGGGAAGAATCTAACAAAGGGAAATATCAGGGGAGGGATTTAAAATAATTTCAAAGGCAATATTCCACTGGCTAATTCTATGGGTGTTCGCCAGGATTTGATTTTCTGGATTACTTTATTCTCTTTATACATCAATAATACTGCACTTCCTACTGGTGACAGTCTCATTCACTTTTACCCTGATTACATTTTTACACTCTTTAAAAAAAAACAATCTGGCCCCTTGTTGAACTCTGTTTTGTCCTCTGTGACCGATACAATACTCATCACTGTGGCCATTATGCTCTGGGAAACTGTCCGTCACTGCATACACAACACCAGACTCACTGGTGCCAGCTTCCTTTTGGGCAGTTCCGCCCGTTACCCCTGCTTGCTCCTCAATGTCTGCCTACCTAATAGAAATCTGGTCTTACACTGGTCATTACTAAAGTAAACACAACCCTTGGCTGCAAAGGATTCTCAGACATTACATTTTTCTGTCTGCAGCATCATGCTATGGGGCTGCTTGTCTTCAGCGGGGTTAGGTCTCGTCAGGACAGAGGGGACAGTGAATAGCTCCAAATATCATTATATTTTTGCGCAAACTCTACTGCCCTCTGCTAGAAATCTGAAGATAAAGAAGAATTTCAACTGTCAACAAAACTATCTGAAGCGTACAACAAAATACACCAAGCAATGGCTTGAAAAAGGAAGATCAATGTCATGAAATGGCCAAGTCAGAGCCTGGACCACAATCTTATAGAAAGTCTGTAAACTGACCTAAAAAGACATGCACAGGAGATCCCATCGCAATTTGACTGTTCATAACCCGGCAGGCCACCCTAATCATAACCCGGCGGGCCACCCTAATCATAACCCGGCAGGCCACCCTAATCATAACCCGGCAGGCCACCCTAATCATAACCCGGCAGTCCACCATAATCATAACCCGGCAGTCCACCCTAATCATAACCCGGCAGTCCACCCTAATCATAACCCGGCAGTCCACCCTAATCATAACCCGGCAGTTCCTCGTGATCAGTAATAGACAAATGGCTGCATCTCAATATAAACATTGAAACACCACCCTTCTAATACAAACTCTGTTCAATAGATGATGTGAAAAGGCCTCCTCAGGCACCAACGTTCGGAGACTTCCTTGGCCAGGGCAGAGGACCCAGGGATGGGGACCGAGGCCGGGGGAGGGAACGAGGACAGAGACAGAGCTACAGGTACAGCCTCTCCTCCATCGTAGGCTAGCTTTGGTGTATGCCTTCCTTTTTCACTGATTGAATGTCTTTGATAGCATGCATGATAACCGCTGGGAGGGAGAGAAGGAAGACCACGATGAGAAGGAGAAGCAGGACAAGCCCAAGAAAGAGAGAACTCCGAAAAAAGAAGAACAGAAGCCCAAAGTTTCCTCATCACAAAAGGTTTGTCATCTCTAACCAACATGTTCAGTAAACTAAGCATCTATACCTGTCCAAACATTATCGACACACAATGGTATTTTTTATTTTGTGTGTCTGTTAGGGCTGTCACAATATCAGAAAAGGCCACTGATAAACAAAAGATCCACAAGGCCTAACACCCAGAGGAGTTTTTGGAAAAAATACAAAACATTTTCACCTGGTGAATAGGCTATGAAAAGGCCTTATTTCAAACACTAGTGTTATAGGTCTGGTGTATAGGTCCAGACCCGTAGTTTAAGCAAATGCATAGTTTGGTCATGAATAAGCCATGGAAAAACCGAGAGGAGTTTTTGGAAGATTACAACGTCCTTTTTCCCATGTGAATGGGCTACTAAAACGGCCCGTCTTTCCGGATCTCTCCCGGGGGTTCTAGTGGGGCTAACGAGTTGATTTCAACACCAGTTTATAGGTCCCGTCTCCTTCTTTAAACACATACACGGTTTGTCTATAGGTGACAAAAATAAGGTATCGACAAACCGAGAGGAGTTTTTGAAAAACATTTTTCCATGTGAATTGGCTACTAAAACGGCGCGTCATTGCGGATCTCTCCCAGGGGTTCTAGTAGGGCTACCGAGTTGATTTCAACACCAGTGCATAGGTCCCGTCTTCTTTAAGCACATACACCATTTGTCTATATGACATGAATAAGGTATCGAACAACCAAGAGGAGTTTTTGGAAAAATAGAACTTCAGTTTCTCCTAGTGAATACGATATTATCATATGTGTATTATTAACATGAATAATCAATATTTAATTTTTTTGAATATCACGGTTATCGTCAATACCGGTATATCGCGACACCCCTAGTGTCTGTGTGTCTGTGTGAATGATCAACCATAACATTATGACCACTGACAGATTAGGTGAAAAACACTGATAATCTTGTTATCATGGCACCTGTCAGTGGGTGGGATATATTAGGCAGCAAGGGAACATTCTGTCCTTAAAGTTGATGTGTTAGAAGCAGGAAAAATGGGCAAGCGTAAGAATCTGAGCGACTTTGACAAGGGCCAAATTGTGATGGCTAGACGTCTGGGTCAGAACATCTCCAAAACTGCAGCGCATGTGGGGTGTTCCCGGTCTGCAGTGGTCAGTACCTATCAAATGTGGTCCAAGGAAGGAAAAGCGGTGAACCAGCGACAGGGTCATGGATGGCCAAGGCTCATTGATGCATGTGGGGAGCGAAGGCTGGCCTTTGTGGTCCGATCCAACAGATGAGCTACTATAGCTCAAATTGCTGAAAAAGATAATGTTGGTACTGATAGAAAGGTGTCAGAACACACAGTGTGTTGCAGTTTGTTGCGTATGGGGCTGCGTAGCCGCAGACCAGTCAGGGTGCCCATGCTGACCCCTGTCCACTGCCGAAAGTGCCTACAATGGGCATGTGAGCATCAGAACTGGACCACGGCGCAATGGAAGAAGGTGGCCTGGTCTGATGAATCGAGTTCAAGGTGTTGACTTGGCCTCCAAATTACCCAGATCTCAATCCAATCAAGCATCTGTGGGATGTGCTGGACAAACAGGTCCAATCCATGGAGGCCCCACCTCGCAACTTACAGGACTTAAAGGATCTGCTGCTAAAGTTTTGGTGCCAGATACCACAGCACACCTTCAGAGGTCTAGTGGAGTCCATGCCTCAATGGGTCAGGGCTGTTTCAGCAGCAAAAGGGGGACCTACACAATATTAGGCAGGTGGTCATAATGTTATGGCTGGTGTGTGTGTGCATGTGCGCGTGCGCGTGTGTATTCAGGGATCTCTTGATACCAAGCCAAGGTCAGGTAGACCAAGAAAGATTTCAGCTAAAACTGCCAGAAGAATTGTTCGGGATACAAATTAAAAACCCACAGGTAACCTCAGGAGAAATACAGGCTGCTCTGGAAAAAGATGGTGTGGTTGTTTGAAGGAGCACAATACAACTATCCTTGAACAGAAATGAGCTGCATGGTCGAGTTGCCAGAAAGAAGGCTTTACTGCGCCAATGCCACAAAAAAGCCTGGTTACAATATGCCCGACAACACCTTGACACGCCTCACAGCTTTCGGCACACTGTAATTTGGAGTGACATGACCAAAATAGAGCACACAACCATAAGTGCTATATTTGGAGTGGGGTCAACCAGGCCTATAGTGAACAGAATACCATCCTTACTGTGAAGCATGGTGGTGGCTCACTGATGTTTTGGGGGGGTGTGAGCTCTAAAGGCACGGGGAATCTTGTGAAAATTGATGGCAAGATGAATGCAGCATGTTGTCAGAAAATACTGGCAGACAATTTGCATTCTTCTGCATGAGGCACTCTTGGACTTTCCAGCACGACAATGACCCTAAGCACAAGGACAAGTTGACCCTCCAGTGGTTACAGCAGAAAAAGGTGAAGGTTCTGGAGTGGCCATCAAAGTCTCCTGACCTTAATATCATCGAGCCACTCTGGAGAGATCTCAAACGTGCGGTTCATGCAAGACGACCTAAGACTTTGCATGACCTGGAGGCATTTTGCCAAGACAAATGGGCAGCTATACCACCTGCAAGAATTCGGGGCCTCATAGACAACTATTACAAAAGACTGCACGCTGTCATTGATGCTAAAGGGGGCAATACACCGTATTAAGAACTAAGGGTATGCAGACTTTTGAACAGGAGTCAGTTCATTTTTTTCTTTGTTGCCATGTTTTGTTTTATGATTGTGCCATTCTGTTATGACCTACAGATGAATGTGAATCCCATAAGAAATAAAATACGTGTTTTGCCTGCTCACTCATGTTTTCTTTACAAATGGTACGTATGTTACCAATTCTCCAAGGGTATGCAAACTTTTGAGCGCAACTGTATATACACACACACACGAGCACACACACACACACACACACACCTAGCTTAACTTATAAATGAATAGTCATCTTGGTCATCTGGGTTATCCGTTTGTGCATTTGGTAAGTGCTGCCTGAAAATGTTTGTGCATCGGTGCATCATCTGAGCCCGTATTCAGTACAGCAGGCTGTATTTTACCATAAAAAATAGAACATGCTGGTGTTTTTTGCTAGTAACCTTGAGTTAGGCCAATGTCTGAACTTTATTGTCAAACCTTTTAAATATATACATTTTTTTAAAAGTAAACTGAATGAATGCCTTATAACCTAATTATTTGACAAGAAAGGCATGTCATAACAGTTATAGTACATTTAGTTATTATTGATGTATACTTACATAAGACCTTTTTGAAATTGAACTCCATTGGTCCTTTTCAAGTAAAATAGTCATTTGATACATGGTACACGTTGAAGAAAATAAAAAATACTTGACTTTACAAAATGCCAACAACACAGGACTTCACCAGAGCCCAAGTCAGCTTGTGTTATTTGTAAACGTTATCTCATTCAGACGTGACTGCTTTTTTCCTCTTAGATGGAGGAGAAGAGGAGTGACACTGAGGAGGATGACGATGAGTGGTCTGATGTGGAGGGGGGCGAGGAGGAGGAGGTGGAGGACGAGGCAGAGGAGGAGGGGGGAGAGGATGTCCAGTCCCCAAAGAAGCCACCTCGCTCAGAAACGGCAGCAGGGAAGTCCGTCCCGGCCTCTCCACCTCCGTCCACCCAGCCGTCTGAATCCTCTCCCAAAGAGCAACGCGCCCTGCGGCCCAAAGTCAACATCACCTCACCGCCCGAGACCCAGGATTCCTCAGAGTGCCCCAAGCCCCTCAGCCCCTTCACTCCCCTGGGTGGCCACCAGCCCGTCACGGACTGGGGGGAGGAGATGGAGATGCAGTCACCCCGGAGCAGCATGGGGGAGAGCCCCCTGAAACCCACCAGCGCTGAGGGGAGTCCGGCCCCAGCCAAGGTCCAGGAGGACAGCCGTAACTCCAGCCTCGACCCCAGTCCAGCCGAGCCAGAAAAGGAGAGGGACATGCAGACAGGTACTGACAGGGCTCTCGGTAGAGAGAGCTATACACTGGTTAGTCAGTGGTATTGTATTGATGTGTGGGATATTCCAGGGAATCTGGTGTGCTGTTGAATATGCGGCCATTTTAATTCAGGCTCAACCTCCAGAGTGAGTTAGGGTCGACACTGAGGCCTTGATGTTTAACTTTTGATGCTCAGGTTGTACTTCATCTCCCGTTTCTTTCAGTGGTGGTCAGTGTTGCTGTTCCTTCAGAGGAGACTCTGATTCAGGAAACCCCTGTACCATCATCATCATCGTCGTCGTCATCTTCAGAGCCTGTCTACACGCCCACTGACCCCCTAGAGAAAGTGGAGGCCGTCACCCCCCCTGCCCAGGAGACAGCTGCCGCCCCCACAGGCAGTAACTATCACGCCTTACGGTGTCCAGTGTGCTTTTGTTAGTGCTGAATTGGAGACACTCACATAGTGCTGAATTGGAGACACTCACATAGTGCTGAATTGGAGACACTCACATAGTGCTGAATTGGAGACACTCACATAGTGCTGAATTGGAGACACCCACATAGTGCTGAATTGGAGACACTCACATAGTGCTGAATTGGAGACACCCACATAGTGCTGAATTGGAGACACCCACATAGTGCTGAATTGGAGACACATAGTGCTGAAATACACACTGTGTCTCCAATGATTTGGTTTTTACGGACACCTGAAGACTGTAGTAAATTTTTCTATGATTTCCTCAGAACAATCTGACCCAGATAACGACCCAGCCCCAGTCCTGGAGGCTGACCCCAGCCCGTCTGAGCCTGCCCTCACCATGGAGACGGCCTCTGACACTTCGGAGCAGCCTTCCTCAGGTGCGGTTCACATCACTGACTTTGAGACAGTGACTTTCTGTAAGACGTCCCCGACTCGCGCCGAGCACTAACCAACTTCCCTGCTCCTTCCCTGTCGGTCTGTTTCCTGTTGTTGTTCCACCACTTACCCCTGCCCTTTGTGTCTTGTACATCTGTCTAATGCCGGGAGGCTGGCTGGCATTACCCCAGAAACCACATCATCTGCCCCTGGGATTGAGCACGGGGAGAGCTTGCATTTCTCTGCACTCTCTGGCTGTCTCTCCACCAAATCTGATGCAAAACTCCTCCCCCTTGACCTCTCCTCCTGGCAAACTGAATATGCTAACCTTTATGATTGTTTCCACAACTCAATGTGTGAAGACTTGCCATTTCCCTGCTGGACACTGGGTTCACTTTTGGGTCCTCCTCCTCATTTCTATGTTTTGGGAATGCGTTTGACCATGCATGCTACCACCCTGTCTCCAACCTGAACGGGCGAGACGGCATTCGTTTCCAGTTTATTATTTGCTTTGTTTATTGTGCAACTAACATGGATGAAGAGTGGCTGAGAAGGATGAGAATTACATTTTCCCTTCCTTTCATTTCTCTTCTTTATGCTGCCTGCCTCTTAATCTGATGCTTGTTTGGCTAAGACTTATGACAAGGCCTGAGATGGAAACCAATTAACCAGAGCCAGACATTCATTGGACATGACATTACTCCCACATGAAACATCCAGTGTCTGAAATGTGCTGTTGTTTCCCCTCTGTGTGTCTTATGTATTTGATCCGTCATCAAAGCCTCATTGTTTCCATGACGACATCCTCAACGTTGAACAGCATCTTTTTTTAATCAGTTTGGCATTGAAAAAGACGGTACGGTCTTTTTCAATGGGAAATAAACTGCAAGTTTATTTCAAAGGGAAAGAAACTGCAAATAAATACCAAAATATAAGTGCAGGTGTGGTTGGAAAGGCTGATAGAAAATAAAACACACTGGAAATTGCAATTTCAAACAGTGACAACCATGATGGGTTTTGGATGTGTGTCTTTGCATGAGAGTGATTATGGTGGGTACGTTGGTCCAATAGACCGGTCCCTAGTCGTGTTTGACATTGAGGGATGATGACTTCATGGCAATGTGAAGTTAGATGTTCCTCTTCCGGGGTTCCTGTCTGATAGAGACCAGTCTATCTGGCACGGCAGCGGAGAGGGTGATGATTGTTACCGTGTCTTGTGTTACATGCATGAATTAGGGAATGAACGAGGATCTCTCTGTAAAGTGTGTTGCTTGCCGATGAGCTTAGGTTTATAAAAAACAAGAGTCTAAGGTTTTAACATAAAATGGAGCATTAAGTGTTACTACATATTTCCTTGGATCTGTAGGGATTTTTTTCCATTTAATGTTAAAGCCATTACGCCCTCTTTTTACCTGAGAGCATAGGGCGTAAAAAAACAATTGACAGCCATATTTGGGCGTCACATTCTTATCATGCTTCAGTAAGGGAAACAGACATCACGCTTATTGTTGTTTTTCTCATGGAAGCTCTTGTGGTGAAACTTCCCATTGTTATCATTAGGTTTCTCCTTCCGACCCATTGAGTGTCTCTCTGTGGTGATAATCATCACAGCTAATGGCTGGGCGTGTATGCCAAACTGCACGCTGTTCCCAAGTTGGTACACTACTTTGGCTCATAGCCCTTTCGGCCCGTGTCAAAAGTAGTGCAACACATTGGGGCAGGAGGCCCAGTATGGGTTTCAATGAAGATGCTGACTACACCAAATCCGATTAGTGAATATCAGTGTGTGCGTAGACAATGGTGAAATACGGGAAGAAGAGGCGCAGTTAGTGCTGAAAGGCTTTTATGAGGAAATTAGCTGCAGCCTGATTGATAAATGATGGGCTGGATGTAATGGAAATCGTTTTGAACTATGGACCTGATTTAATAAGTGACTCTCTGAGGTCTTTGATGTTTCTGAGTCTAGGGAGTCTGATACTGGTCCGTGAAAGGACTGTTACCCAATACTGCATTAAATAGGCAATCAAGTGAGCGTTTTAGAAAGGGCTGTATGGCTGTAGGGTATAGCTGTACTGTCAGTGGTGTGTATCTTGGCTGAAGTAGCTTAGGTGTAGTTACTCTGTGCACAGTCCATATTAATTCTCTCATACATTCATATTGAATTTTCGCGAATGAGACTTCTTGTGTGGAGGGATTATACCAGACAGGGACCATTCCATACCATGTGACCTGCATGGGTGCATAAGGCAGCTTGCAGAACAGTGACCCCCCTCCACTCCCTCTGTTCTCTATCGACAGGCTGAGAGCTCCACTGGGAAATTGACATTGCAATTCTAGTGGTTCACAGATGATGGCAGGATGAGGAGAGAGGAGGGGAGAAGAGAATGTGGGAGGAAGGAGGAGTGGACCCTGTGCAACACGATTGGAGCCACCCTCACAGATAAACCAGGAGGGGCGTGGCCAGCCACCTGGCCTTCAGACCTCTCCTCGGCAATTACACACTTATGGTCTTTATTGTTGGACTGTTAGCTCCTCCTTGCATATAATATAGTAATGCTTTCATTCATTGGATCCACCATGGTAAATGTCTCAGGCCTTATGGCCGCCCAAAAAAGATGTTATGATTATGTCAAGTGAACAAAACCCTAATTTGTATTTTGTTTCATAGATTTGTCATTTAAACACTTAGGTAGCTTGAAGACTCACAAATATGAGATGCTGTCTTTTGGAAGGCCAAAGAGACTGTTAATCCAGTTCAACATTTTTGGCATGCAAACAGTTACAAGCATTTTCTTTCCACAGTGTTTACATTTGATTGAAAAACTTATACTTATCTTTTAATAACCTGTAAAGTTTCTCAAGGCCCCCCTCACCCAAAACGTGTCCTCCCCTGTTGGCCTGTACAAGCTGAATTAGGTTTGTGGATGCTATTGTTGTACATTTTGTTGGCCATACAACATTTGTCATGATTATGATCATGTGAACAAATGTAAGCTGCAGTATTGAAAACAATCAATTTTGCCTCCTAATAATTATGTAACAACGTTTGTTTGTATTTGGTTTGCTGGGACAAGCAAAATGTTTTTTAAGTGGGGTATGCTGTACTTAACCAGCACAGGGGCATCAGGTGACCCTGAAAATGTTTGACCTTCCAAAGTTATTTTTTTTTCCTGTTATGAGCTAGATGGCCATTGGCCTTTCTAAAGCTGTATAGTTTTTAATTAAGGAGCATCAGAACATGTACCTCAATAGAGCATTTGTTTTACTGGTTTGCCTGCTCTTTGTTATGAAATCATGCTCTGATTGAACTATGCTTTATTTTTTTTAATTGAAGGAATGAAAAGGTAAAATGAAATGAAGATGATATATCATATCATGAACCTGAGTACATGCAATAAGTAGCCTATAGTTTTTTTTAAAGCAACTAAACATTCCAATGTTTTGTGTGGGGAAAAAGGCATCTGCTGCTTTTTAAGTTGACTTCAGATATTATCGTTAATTTCCGTTTCGGATTGTTTTAGTGATGTAACGGAAGCTTTCAGTTTCTGTCAGTTGTATGGCTTCCCTTACCATATGAAACTGCATTATAGGTTTGTTTTGGGATTGGAGTGGATCTAAACTAGCATGATGAGACATTGTTTGCTTCTGTTTATCCGTTGACTGCCATGAATTTATTGTCCCAACATAATGACATTATCAATTAAAAAGATTGCTTTTAATGTTTATTTCCTTTAATTTTGTGTATTATGTCTAAATGCGGTATATGATTTGCCAGAAAACACATTCGCAGTAAGTTTAACCTCAAACTAGTGTATTGTTTGCCAGTTGTGTAGGCTACCATTTTTAGCGATTAATGATGTTTCTGTATATCTTAACTTGAAAGTCTAGAGTCCTGACTTAGAATTTATTTAGCGCTTTTTGACCGTGGAAGCGCCAAGGTTAATTTAGTTAATACTATAGCTTTTAAAACGATTGAACTATCAACAAGAGCAAACATCTGAATACAGATGAAGTAGGGATACCTCCATTATTTTATACTTTAGAAACCATAATGAGACTAGATTTATTAAATTTTATAGATCTCCAATGGCACATTTGTTATGGTAGTCTGTGATCGTCATGCTTTTATAGTTTTTGCTCCGCCCCTATGGATCCCTTTAAATTGTAAGCTGTCCTGTATTTAGCTAGTGCACCACAGAAACACTGTCAAGTTCATTTAGAGGGTTATAGCGGTGTCCCATGTCATAGGATATCAATGAGCAGTGGAGGAGTGACAGCATTTCCCACGCCTACCGGACTTGAAGGGGAAATACAGAATTTGGAGGTATTGGACGCTGTCAACTGAACATTCAGCGCAAGAACAAGAATATAACCACTTCAGCCGCAGGATGAAAGCCAACAAACAAGTTACCAAGGTGAAGCAGAACGGGGACATGAATAGGAGGCCGAGCTATCCCGGGGACCAGCGAGTTAAACATGCCAACCTAACCACAAAGGTTTGGGTAAAAGTAGCGATGGCTATTGCTTATTTCGTGTGCGTTTCAATAACTGCCTTAATTCTGGCTATCTACTATGTGTTCTTTTGGAGTCAGGATTCTGGCACTAGCCGGGGATCCGAAAATATCACCATCCCGGCATTAACCAACAACACAACGTGCCAGCCAAGGTTATGACTGCGTTATCTGTTTATCCACGGGCGTGTTGACCAACGCTGGGGTTTATACTTTTTAAGACGTCTGAAGATGCACAGGTGCACGCAGCAATAGTGTACGGCGGCAAGAGAGGATAAACTACAATATCTATGCGTTACAGACGCACTTAAAGCTATCGAGGACAGGAGAACATTATTTGATTAATTATTTTCGCATTTTTGCAGGAGTCTGCTGAACTATTCAGGTTTCAGAGAAATGAAGTTATGCTGTGTGACAGCCCAATCAGTACACGTGTGGATGTCTGATGCGTATAATAGGATGGTAGTGGGACATTTATTGTTAACACATTCACTCAGATCCTCTGTTCCAACGGGAATTAAACGACAATTTAGTGCATTACATTGTCAAAACTCGAGCATGAGCATAAAGCCTAGTTCACATTCATTGCAAACTGTCCTGTCAAACCCATGTGGACTTCTGTTTCATGTAACCTATATGTATGGTACACCGTACCCCTTTTTGTACCATTTAAGTATGGGCCTAAATGTGATGTAAGAAAAATGTGAAATTTGTGTTTATGTTTTTATTATAGAAAACATTTCTGAGTACATAATAAATATACTACAATGTAGACTTTTTCCCCTCTTGTATGTAATATGATATTCTCACAAGACAATTCAGGAATAAGCACATGGATCGGTTGTTTACAAAACCTGGAGTAAAACATGCTTACATTTTAGGGTTGGATGTGGTACAACAGTTTGCTCATGGGGCATTTATTTATATTTTTCAAGATTCAAAAAGTACATATTTCATTTATGTCCAAAAGCGGTTGTTGCAACTGCAAAAAAATGCTTTAATCCAACTTAAGTCGGTCTATTAAGGCTACAATGAGGTCAGCATATGACTGAAAAGAATTGTAACCATCCCTCTCTCTCTGTCTCTAAGATGGCCTCAGGGCCATATGGGTGAGACAGGAGAGCTGCAACATTTCAATCAATAATTAAATTGCGCTCAAAGTTGTCAGGACGTATTCCTTGTTCTTTGTTGCCTTTGTGTCCTGTCTCTGAGGTGGGAGCCACAATGCAACAAAGGCCCCAAGCAGCTCAGACTTTCAGCAGCTGACATGACTCCTGTAGGTCGCACAACTTTTAACCAAACTTTTAATTAAGCAAGGTGAGAAGGTGGACCATCCCGACCGTAGATAAAGGATTGAGGGAAACTGAGGGAGTGTGCTGAGCTGGATCAGACCCGTGCAAGGCAGCTACCTGACATGCCCTATATGTTTCCTGTTGTCAAATTGTTGAGTTATTTGGGAGTTCTGTGCTCTTGGGAAATAAATATTAACCAGACTGCTATAGGCCTACTGACTAGTACTAGTTCAGTACCACACTCATTTGAAAATGACTTGGATGCTGTACAAAGCAATGGGAGCACAGAGCCCAGATGTTATCTTTTTACATCCGTTGGAAACGAGACAGAACATCCTCTCTAACTCTTCTTAACTGATGCCCTATGATTCTTGTGAAATTATCTTGGTAACATTCCATCCCGGGTTCCAGACCAATGGAACCTCTCTAAATGTAAGCACTTTAAAAATTATAATAGTCTTTTATTCATCAATTTGTTATCATTAATTAAGAGAATATTCTCAAAAATATTTTAAACAATAGGCAAAACATAATTACATTTCTTGTGCTGCAATAGAAAAACACTATTTATATAAGTAATAATGAAGAATACTTTCTTAAAAGTCACTATTTTCGATCTTTTGCCTTATATACAAGGGAGAATATCTTCGTTTCACCACTAGAGGTGAGTATTACATAATTCTAGTCTTCTATCCCAGCCTATTGCAGTGTTATCTGCTGTCCTTAGTGACCAATCCAAAATGTATTTTATTCCAAATCATTCAGTTACACCGAGACAATATTATTAGCAATTACATTTTTTATGGGAGCACACAATTTCCATTCTAAATATGTGCATTCTCAGCAATATTTATTTGCTTGACAGCTTTGATAACTGAAAGCTGCCATTGTGACATTCTGCAGTCCAAACCTAAAATATCACAAGTGAACCATGTACCACTCACATTTTCATGTTGACATTTCAAAATCTCTTACACTGACTCTCAGCCAGTCTTCAGTCTGAGACTCATTCTCGGTGCCACCCTCAGGAACTAGTTCCTCCAGGTCAGTGTGAGACATTTCCCAGAAGAAGGTAAACTCGGGGGATGTGTGGCGATGGAGTGCCCATATCCTGAATGACAGTAGTGGGAACGCTGGGCTTGTGGAGTGGGTTTGCTGTCGCAACATTTGCTCAAACCACTCATCTCAGTGGGTAGCCTGCATCGTTTGACCCTCTGACAACTCCCATACTCAACTGTCACATCTGTGGTCAAACTCCCAATGGATCTTTCCTCCAGGAAGCACTGGTTCTGGAGCACCGCAGCTGCTAATTCATTGTGGGGCTCAGATATTGAGGAGGTGGAGGAAGACTCACCTTGCAGAGGATTGTAGTTCTCTAACAGTGGCCCTGGAGAGTCGTTGAGAGGGACACAAAGCCCAGGCCCAGCAGTTCTCAGTAGCACTCGTCGGTGTGTCATCCATTTCCAGAAGCTTCCAGAGGGTTTAGTGGAGGTGGTCTCGGTGGAAAGCTGGTCAGTATTATGTCCTCTTTTCAGCCAGCTGGAAAGGAAATTACTCCTGGGCGTTTCCTCTGATCCCTTCGGAGATCTGTAGACTTGGGAGAGGTTGGTGGACTCCTCTTCGACTTCAGACTGGCAGTGCAAAGGGTTCTGAATGACCTGGTCATTCAGTGACTGGAGGAGGAGTTGGGACCTAGCTGGACAAGTGGAGCAGTGGCCATGGCAGGTTCTGCTCACAGCCTCGCCCTCCTCCTCCAGGGCATAGGGATTACAGATCACATGGAGGAGGTCACCCACTGTATTCTCACAGAGAAAGTAGCCCAGGTCCTTCGGGGGAGCGTTCAGCCTGTGCTGGACGGAGTCACTGCCTGACCCCTCAACCTCTGCACATTTTCCCTGACCACTCTTTGCTCCAGCGACTGAGGTCTCATCCTCTGATAGGTTTTCCTGTCTCTTTTCAACCCCCGCTGCCACTCTACGAATATCCTCCAGTGAGTGTCCATCACGTTCCCCTTCCTCGCCCAGAAGCCACGTCTCTTCCCCCACAGTCTCCTCACCCATTACCACCTCCCCCCTACTCTTCAGATCTAGGAATTTGACCACAGCACTGTGGCGACAGCGGGCGGCATAGGCAAGAGGCGTCCTCCCCCTGGCTGTCTGTGCCGCCAGGGTGTTCCCCATGCTGAACGAGGAGACGGACAGCATCCAAATGGCCAGGCTCGCCGGCCAGGCTGAGGGCAGTGCGACCTTCACCGTCTCTCTGTGCCAACTCTGAACCCCTGGCCTGGAGTACCTCCAGGAAATGGGTCCATGTCAGCAGGTCTGCCAGGAGGAAGATCACGACACTCTCTCTGTCAGTGGACTCACTACAACATCCCAGAATGTGCAGGGTCACTCCGTATGGCAATGAGCCTGATAACACATTGATTAGATGGAAAGGCCCCCCGGGCTGTCAACTCTCTCCATTATTGTTCCCTTTCTCTCCCTGCATCCCTCCCTCTGTCCGTCTTTGTTGTCCAATATATGTATCTGATATACAGTGGATATAAAAAGTCTACACACCCCTGTTAAAATGCCAGGTTTTTGTGATGTAAAAGAACGAGACAAAGATAAATCATGTCAGAACTTTTTCCACTTTTAATATGACCTATAATGTGAACAATTCAATTGAAAAACAAACTGAAATCTTCGAGGGGGAAAAATGAAAAATAAAAACCTTACAATAACCTGGTTGCATAAGTGTGCACACCCTCTTATAACTGGGGATGTGGCTGTGTTCAGAATTAACCAATCACATTCAAACTCATGTTAAATAGAAGTCATTACACACCT
>JACXGI010005127.1:0-33402 GCA_016801175.1 Esox masquinongy | reverse complement strand
CTGTTGAAAGATATCAGTCAGGAGAAGGGTACAAAAGAATTTCCAAAGCATTAGATATACCATGGAACACAGTGAAGACAGTCATCATCAAGTGGAGAAAATATAGCACAACAGAGACATTACCAAGAACTGGAAGTCTCTCCAAAATTGATGAAAAGACAAGAAGAAAACTGTTCAGGGAGGCTTCCAAGAGGCCTACAGCAACATTAAAGGAACTGCAGGAATTTCTGGCAAGTACTGGCTGTGTGCTACATGTGACAACAATCTCCCGTATTCTTCATATGAATGGGCTATGGGGTAGGGTGCCAAGACTGAAGCCTTTTCTTACAAAGAAAAACATCCAAGCCCAGCTGAAGTTTGCAAAAAACAAACATCAAGTCCCCCAAAAGCACGTGGGAAAATGTGTTATGGTCTGATGAAACCAAGGTTGAACTTTTTGGCCATAATTCCAAAGGTATGTTTGGCGCAAAAACAACACTGCACATCACCCAAAGAACACCATCCCACAGTGAAGTATGGTGGTGGCAGCATCATGCTTTGGGGCTGTTTTTCTTCAGCTGGAACCGGGGCCTTAGTCAGGGTGGAGGGAATTATGAGCAGTTCCAAATACCAGGCAATTTTGGCACAAAACCTTCAGGCATCTGTTAGAAAGCTGAAGATGAAGAGGAAGTTCACCTTTCAGCACGACAACGACCCAAAGCACACATCCAAATCCGCAAAAGCATGTCTTCACCAGAAGAAGATTATCGTTTTGGAATGGCCCAGCCAGAGCCCAGACCTGAATCCAATTGAACATCTGTGGGGTGATCTGAAGAGGGCTGTGCACAGGAGATGTCCTCGCAATCTGACAGATTTGGAGCGCTTTTGCAAAGAAGAGTGTGCAAATATTGCCACGTCAAGATGTGCCATGCTAATAGATTCCTACCAAAAAAGACTGAGTGCTGTAATAAAATCAAAAGGTGCTTCAACAAAGTATTAGTTTAAGGGTGTGCACACTTATGCAACCAGGTTATTGTGAGTTTTTTATTTTTTATTTTTCCCCCTCAAAGATTTCAGTTTGTTTTTCAATTGAATTGTTCAAGCTATAGGTCACATTAAAGGTGGAAAAAGTTCTGACATGATTTATCTTTGTCTCATTCTTTTACATCACAAGAACCTGGCATTTTAACAGGGGTGTGTAGACTTTTTATATCCACTGTACGTTGTAGCTTTTTTTCAACCCATGTATCTATATTACACTAGTTCATCTTGACAAATATGCTATTTTTGTGTCATGTAAATTTATGTAAAACGTTTCACAAAAGCATGAAAGTCTATAATCTAATATACATTTTGGGAGCTGAAAATATTCGCAAAAATGCTCCGGGTGGATGTAGTTGCCATTTTGTTATTCTAGCATGGCCAAACAATGGAGTTTCCTTCATATCTATTAAACCAAACAAGATATCACAGGAAAGCTGAAGTCACGTCCAGTTCAGATTATTATATATAAAAGTACAACGCCAAGATGGCTTTCCCAAAGCCTCTACCTGCTGTTGCCCCTGGGTTAACCTGCAAAGCAAAGAGAACACCTCATGAATGAACATTATATTGGACACATCATAAATAAACAGTATATTGGACGCATCATAAATGAACATTATAATGGACACATCATGAATAAACATTATATCGGACACATCATGAATAAACATTATATCGGACACATCATGAATAAAGAGCATATTGGACACATCACAAATAAACATTATAATGGACACATCATGAATAAAAAGTATATTGGACACATCATGAATAAAGAGTATATTGGACACATCATGAATAAACATTATATTGGACACATAAATAAACATTATATTGGAAACATCATAAATAAACATTATTTTGGACACATCATAAATAAACATTATATTGGACATATCATAAATAAACATTATATTGGACACATCACAAATAAACATTATAATGGAGACATCATGAATAAACAGTATATTGGACACATCACAAATAAACATTATAATGGAGACATCATGAATGAACAATACATTGGACACATCATGAATAAACATTATATTGGACACATCACAAATAAACATTATATTGGACACATCATATGTACTTACACAGGGCTTGCTATAGTCACAGTCAAACAGAGGATATCACACTTGTAAGATTTTGTAACGATGTTAACAATGAATAGCAGTCGGTGTCAAAATCGACACTAACATCAACGATATGTAGCCTGCTGAGTGACATTGTAAATATTGCCTATGCCTAAGAAGCATGACAGACATTCTGAAAGTTGAAAGACTTCAATGCGGACAATTCCCCTGCTTGATGGTTTAAAGTTACCCCAGTGACAAAGTCTTGTCTTCCTACCTTTCTAATCTTGTCACCCGATGTGTTTTGCACATTTGTTTGTTTTTGTTAATTAAGTACTTTAGTCATGCTAACCTAGTGTCTTGTTACTGAACTTGGTGTAGCTCTTCAGTGTAATACCAGGATACGGCTTCTCTGTTGAGACAGATCGTTTCGTAACTAGAAATTTCTTCTCTGTGTTCTGGGATTGTCCAGTAGTCGGGGCCTGCAGTCTGCAACATGGGTTTCTTTCTGACTCACTGCTCTTTCAGCAAACACACTCTTTCACCACTAAAGCATGAATAAAAGGATACATGCCACAGAATATTCATGGAACAATCTATCTTGATTTGTACAGCCTGAATTATACATGATCCATAACATTCAACACAGATCAATTGTTTCTAATTAAACATTGATCGCAAATTATCAACATCAAAATGGACAACAGGACTTTTCCAGAGATCAGAGTGGCAAAAGTTCATGCCGTTGCTGAATATTTGCCCTTTTTTAAGGTCATGCGCTATTTCTTCATGCAGATATCATACATCTAGTTATGCTAAAATGTACTATACGTTCTTGAAAATTATGTATACCTGTCTCAGAGTTCAAGGCAGAACTCCATCTACATACTGTGTGACTGTAGAGAAGATGCAAGAGCTAAGGTATTCATGCGCTTGGTCACTGTAGAAATACTATGGAATGTGTCCCACATTCTGAGATTATTTTAGGCCTTTGCCATCAATATCCTGATGGTCCAACTAAAATGTAATGCCAGCCACACACAGCAATGATCAGAGGAAAAAATTCATATTTTCATGGCCACTAGATAGTGATATAAATGAATGCAATTTACAGACTTGGTAAAACAATTTGAAGACATCATTGGCTGATTGCTCCCACAGGAAGTCTGACTGAGTGGACGGATAGACTATGTATTCAATAAACTTCAGATGTATGGCAATGTCTATAAAAATATGCTTGAATTAATTAATGAATTAAATATGTCTCTATATTAAAGGGGACTATATAAATATTACCCAATATTATTTGGGGGAAAAATACAGCAAATGAAAGCAAATCTGAGCAGTGAGCATTTATTTTACCACATATTTTTTTTACTGTATGACACTGAAGTGAACACAAAGAAAATTAACACAATGACTACACTGTATTGCATTTTTAAATAAGTACATATTTCAGTCATTTATTTGAGTAATCCTATTGTAACTTATTCCAAGCTTTTTGCAAGAGTTTCTATAACCCTACTTTTGACTTCGTTTGTTTTTTTGTTTCTGGGTGACATAGGCAATCTTTTTTGTATCAAACTCTCATCACTTCAAATAAATATGTTTATATTACAAATACATTAAATTACACATACGACCCCAAAGTTCCCACCACATTAAAAAATATATATATTTACGTTTTACAGTTATTTAGCAGAGAATCTTAGACAGGTACATTTTGTGCATAACCACTCAACCAGTATTTTACCCAATAAGCAGTCTTATTTATGGATTTTCTAGGGAGATCAACAAATAAAACCTTGCTTTATCTTACATTTTTTAATGAAAATCCATCACCTTTGTTAACAACTTTAATTTGGCAACGTTCAGAATTAACGACTCTAGTTTTATTATAAACATAGAATATAACTATCATTAAAAAAATCTATAAATCAATCAACAAATCCATGAGAATGTATTGTATTGGTTGCTATGGAGCGCGTGCTTGTTCCCCGGATGTAGCACTACCACCAGCTTCATCATGGCGTCAAAAAAGTGAGACTTGGGCTAACGCAACAGAATTTTGGGATCTTATTTTATCAAGCGAAAGAAGAAAGTATTTGTCCACATTGGTGGTATTTAAGCGGCACACGAAAGAAATTAGGTAAGGTAATAATGACACGAATAATCGTCCTTTCATTCAACTGCTCTGACTTTCCAGCCCAAACTCTAGCTACCTTACGTCAGCTAGCTGCCTTCGCTACCGGCTGTGTTCGCTACCTAGTAGTAGGCTAAAGTGGTTGTTACCATTACAAGTTTATTTTCTTTGGATAGTTTAGCTAGTCGATAAAAACTTAAAATAAGAGCATCTTTAAAAAAATCATTGATGGTGTTTCGTTAAATGTAAACACATTAAACTGAACTCAGTGAAATGAGTGATTAGGTTAGTCATTATATAGCTAATTAATCAACATTAGCTAGCTAGCGGCTAATGAGAACCACCTCCTAAGTCCGTTCATTGAGCTGACAAATCCAACTGGTAGGCCTAAACTAGCAGACATGGACTTACTTTTTCAGTAATCCACTTTCAGAGCTGGAAACCTTAAACCAAACCAGCTGTTAAGATGATAAACAATAATTTTGCTAACTAGCTATTTAAGCATGGCTTAAACTTTAGAGGATCTTGGTAATGTGGGATCTCCTACTTGGTTGTAATTAGGCATAGGACTACGCTGTTTGAAACGTCAAGATTTGATTTTTACGTATCCAAGGGTCCTTTTATGTTTGCTGCACTGTATCTACTCTACTAAAGAATTAAGCGTTCGTACTATAATTGAATGGCTTCTTTAGTAGCCTGTAAACTCTAATACTATACAGAAGAGTCCATAGAAGCCTCTGCGTCTGTGCTTTCATCCTACTTTTGCCTAGCCCAGATAGAAGATGCATGTTTACACCCTACAGATGAGATGTAAATAGATGGGGAGAGGCAAACATACACCCCTTGCTTGCCATCTGTGATTGAGTTGGTGCCAGTCACTTTTGTGATGGCAAAAGGAGGTCAGAAATGTCTTGCAGCTGAAAAATATATTTAACTGCAACTTAAATAAAGCAAGTTAAAACAAATCATAGTAGTTATATGTATCAAGATTTTGCAATTGTGAATTATTCCCCTTTAAAAGGAGTGTTTGGCAGTTTTGGCTGGTACACCCAGTCTACCTTACTGTTTAAGTACATTTTTCAGCTACCTTTTGACTTGACCGCACAGTTGGTGCATCTATGACTTGTCTCGTTTGCTTGCACTCCCTCCCCTCCCTCAGTTTTCGACACTTAGCAGCTGATAAATGTTTAGTGCTGGTGTGACCATGTGCAAGTAAGAAGGGTTGTGCGATCAGTGCCGGGCACTCCACACATTCCTGGCATGCCTGATAGCTGTTGAGGGTCACGCAGGCAGAACCCCAGCAATCTTGCCCTGCATTACTCTATCGCCCTCAATAATTGAAACTATACCGGAATGCTAACTCTTTTTGTTGAGTGTTAAAGATCAACGGACACTGTAATGAGCTGTAAGAGGTTTTTGGCATCGTCTCAGAAGTGATGTGCTCTTTCTTCCCTCCAAAGTTTCAAGTTATCAAACTCTTTGCTGTTTTGTGTTGTTGGAAAATTCCAAGTGTATCTATCCATGTAAAGTTTACTGCACATAAAGTTTGTTTTTGTTTATCCGCAATCACTATGTGGCTTAAAAACCAAGATGCTGATTCTGACAGGTATTTTGGCTTAGCCTTATAGCTCCCCATTGATTGAAGTTTGGAACCGCAAAAACTCTTCCTTGAGCTGGTCGTCCGGCCAAACTGAAGTTACTGAGCCAGAAGGGCCTTGGTCAGGAAGGTGACCTAGAACACAAATCACTCTAACATAGGTACAGAGTTCATCTGCAGCGCTTGAAAACCCTGCCAGAACAACCATGTCTGCAGCACACAGTCGATCAGGCTTTTATGGTAGAGTAGCTAGACTTAAGCCACTCCTGAGTAAAAGGCAGAAGTGAAGGCGTCTGATTTAGAGGTCAGCCGATTGGTCAGCCTGGTTGATTAATTTGGTCCAATTAGATTTTTTTTCTTTTTCTTTAAACAATAGGTAATTGGCGTTGTTTACGCTGATTTTAGACAAAGCCTTTTTCGGGGAAAGTGTGTATTAAAACAACATAGCAATCCACAAGAAGACTTTGTTGCAGAATCAAAAAGACCCTGTCGCTACAGAGAAGCCAGGGTAAGTTGCTAGCTAGTGTGAAATGTATCTTTCAGAAAACTATCAATCATCACTATCACCAGTTAACTGTACATGATTGATATTACTAGGTTAATTAGCATATATTGTACACATTGCCCAATCAATTAAGCCAGATATATGGGCACTACCCTCCCACCCTTCGGCACAAAAACTATTGGTCATTAATTGGTCAGCAAACGAGATTGGCAACTTATTAGCTCTGAAACACCGACAAATTGCACTTTTTACTTCAGGTCCAAGCCTGAACAAAATTGTAATCGGACGATTTAGCCGGTAATGGATTCCTTAGTCTGCAAATTATCAGTTGCCGTTGAAAAATCAGAATTGGTTGACCTCTAGTCTGAATACTTACCGAAGGCACAGTATATTTTGGCTGACTAATAGGGTAACCGTCTTCTTACATATTTAACAGCCCTAGCTGAGTCTCAATTATAATACATATTTTTTTATATTAAAACATGATTATAATTGTTACTATTCTTATTAATAATAATAATAAAACATGCATATTTTGGTTGACCTACCACAAGGAGTCGCTGGAAGCGAGGTAGTGCTGTCAGACCAGTCCACCCTGGACACTCCTCAGCCCTTATACACAGTCCTCTGTGGGACCCTGTGCTTTGCTGTGCTGCAACCAGGATTTAAAATTTTGGCCGCCATGACACAGCTGTAATGCAAGGCAGTGACTAAGACTGCTGCACTGGTCGGGAAACCTGAAAGTCTTTATCTTGGTATCGTAATGTTAATGTGGAATGACCACTGTCATGGAAGGCATATAAGCTCACTTACAATGTTATTTAGCCGGTAACTAACAGCCAGTGACAATGTTATTTAGCCGGTAACTAACAGCCAGTGACAATGTTATTTAGCCGGTAACTAACAGCCAGTGACAGTGTTATTTAGCCAGTGCTCACTGTCAAACAAGTGCTTTTGCTAGTGATAGCAGAATGGTTTGTGACTCTGTGAGATGGTTTTAGATTATTTCCGACAAAAAGCTGAAAGGCAGAAGACTTCCTATATCACTGTTGATTTTAATACACTTTGAGCGATTATCTTTAGACCTCTAGCTGTGGGGAATATCTTTATCCTTGGAATGTGATGTTCAACTGTTGACAGTTTTCACCCGTTTATATTACAAAATGTTTTATCTTTGAAGCAAATTTGGGAGTCTCGTTTATCTAAACAACTATCGTAATGTAAAAACCCTGTTAGTAGAGAACAGAGAGCCAGCAGCATGAGGTTGTAGTGGCGACACCCTAGATCGTGGGTGGAGTCGGCATACAGGGTTCAGATAATCAGTGGTGGGATGTTGTCTTTCTTTTGATCTGAGGACTAAGATTGCCTCCATCAGGGAGAAAAACACAGCTGTATCAGTCATTTTCAATAGAGCACTTGGACTAAAAACAAGACATCAGTTGCTGATTTACAGAGGAAAGACCTATATGCTTTCAGCGGTCATGTTCAGGGTTAACCTGTACACTCAGAATTCCAGTATTTAAATAATGATTATTAGTAATTCTGTGTTAGTCTTGACATTTTTGTTACTTCCAAAGTTATGAAAGCCGGCCAAATGTTTTTCTTTTGTCTCCCATTACAAACCATTCCCTGTACTCATTACACCCTGTAATTACTAACTAACGTCTTGGGGAAACGTGGTGTAGCTACAACAATCATTTGATCAGACCTTCAACGAGGCATTTTCTTCATGGTCTCTGTCAATAATTGCTGAGTCCTGGCTGGGACCCCCCTCTCCAAGGCTGTCTTAGGGGGATTTGGGATATGCATTACACTCTTTTATATTATCCAACACACTCATACAGATCTATGCACTCTGGCAAATATAAGCACACCCTGTTTTACATTTATTTCATGCTTTTTGAATAGATTTAGATTGTTTTGCCCTCAGCCCCTGGTGGGGTCAGCTCATTTGAATAGCTTTACCATAGCTACTGCATTTTTTTACACAACGTGCTCACTATTGGTCATTTAAAATGCTTTTCTCTGACCTTGGCCCAGAGAGCTCACTCACTTTGCTCCTTTCAAGCCTGTATTCTCTTCAGAATAGCCATTACCAGACATTACTTTTAATATACAGTTCAGCTCTCTTTTATTCATTTACTCCCTTTCTCATGTCTCTTTCTCTGGCTCGCTTGTACATTCCTGTCTGGCTTTCTTCTTCACTCTGAGTTTACATCGCTGCCAATCTTTTTTGGAGTAATCAGTCTTATGAAGTTGAGAGTAACCTGATGATCTTAACTTGTGGATTGAAACAGTCATCTCTTCCACCCTTCTTCACATATTCTGTTTCAATTTCACATTGTCTTCAACTAGTGATGGCATCTGGCACGCATTGTTTAGAGACAGGGCTGGTACGTAATCCTGTGAGAAGCTGGGATGGTGTAGTAGGCTACATGCTATACGCAATGCAGTGATTTTTGGTTGTTGTTTCAATCAGATGTCCATAATCAAGCTTGGACCTGTAGTCCCTGGTAATAGAACAGCATTGTGTGCACAGCTGGGCAGTGGATTGTGGGTAATAGCCACATTTCACCTCTGCATTAACTGTTGTGCAACACAAGGATAGCATAATGAATTGTGGTTGCAAAAAAGGGCTGTTGTTTTTGTTGCATTATGTAGGCATAACTCTGGAGTATTCGAGGTGCATGAGTCAGTGCTTTTGTTCCTGATGGTGAATAGACCAAGCCACTGTTGGCATAAAAAGAACACAATGTGCAAACTGAGCAAATGCTTTGCCGAAACATTGTCAATTTGATACTTGTATCATTTATTTAGCCTATTTCATAACTCCTAAGCTGCCCTGCATAATATTGATATTTGCCTGGGGAGAACTTTTATTTCAATATTTACATGATTAGATTATTCATGTGGTTGAGAGTATTGATTTTTGTCGATAGTAACATACCCTAAGCTATTTACAGGGACTGAGAACGACAATACTACCTTCCGATTATAGTGTATAATATATGATTCATGCATCCATGTTCGCCCCCAAGCTGAGCTTCGTAGTTTGTCATCAACCACTGATTTTATATGCCACAAGACAGTTGTGGCATATATACAGGTGTAAACACCACTAACCACATTTCCATCCACATTTTTACGCTAGTGAAATCTTGTCATATAAAATTAAATGGAAACAGGAAATTATAATTACATTGGGATTTAAGTTTTAAGGTTTAATTTGAAGGCATTTTCCATATATATCAGATTCATTTAGAAATTACAGCACAATTATTTTATTTTTTTACATTGTCCATTCACGTTATGCTGCCAAACATATTTGGACAGAATAACATTATGTACAAAAAAGTAATCTCAATTGTGTTTGAGATAAAGACTTTTTTACATGTCAAAACACCTAATTAATTGCTAAGCCACAGCATAAATGAAGTGGCCTGTAATCCTAGTGTTTTGGAGGAAGGAGGTAGGTTTAAAAAAAAAAAAAAAAAAAAAAAAACGCACCCATGTTTTTTTTTGTATAAGTCCTGTGCTGCCCGTTTGTTTGTCTTTAATAAATAAAAAAGTGAGTGAGCAAAAGAAGTGAACCAGTGATTCTCCGACATCTGAAATGGAGTCCCACGGGTCAGTACACATCTTAAACATTTGAACTGGTGACCATTTGCACTTGTAACAACAGCCGATTAAATAAATATTGCATTTAGAGTTGTTAGGTATTTGCAGGTTAGCTTCTCTGTTTTAATATGTCATAAGTCCAGACTGACTGATTCTTCTAGAGGTCGTGTTGCGCTATCAAAGTACTTGGAACAGGCTCCTGTAACCACAGGGGAAACATTCCCTCCTTTATCATTGACCTTTCCACATTCCTCGGACAGACTTTGAAGTCAGCATGGATTGGCTAAGGCAGCAATGCCATTGTTTGAATCCAGACTGTGAATTGGCTAGTGCCATTTTCGTCCGTTTCTACAGTAGCTCAGTTGGTAAAGCATGCTGCTTGTCTTGACATTTACTTCACCACCACAACAGTACTGCATTACTTATCCTAAACAGTTTTGATTGAAGAAAGTACAACTATGTGGTTCCCGGAAAGGCTAACCACATAGTTTACGTTCAGTTCTTTAAGAAGTTATTCATATGTCACCTACCCTGACTACAAATTTGAAAAGGATTATCAGTGGATGAACAGAAGTCACTGTTCATCCATTGTAGTCAGGGTAGGTGTTTCTCTACAGTACAGTAGATGCCTTTCGAAGTGAAGGTAAGAAAATAAGAAAATATTCTCACAAGTGTTTACAGTGAGAACGGTGCTAAGCATCCCGAGTGAATTTGGACATTTCATATAGTGTATTAGAATCTTGAGAATTATAATGTTGATTATTTTCTGCCACTGTGAATAGTTATAATGGTGATGATTCGTCATCGTTGACACACTACCGCCAGCCCAGGCAGTGGGCGTTCCTGGATTTAAAAGAGTGCGCGAGTTCGTTTTCCAAGGCCCAGAGCCCCAGGTGGGCGGTGATTCGTTTTTTAAAGACCAATGGAATTCTCTGAAAGGTCCACACTCCTCTCACCCGGGGCACCGGGCCATAAAGACCGAACTAGTCTAGTCAGGCGTGACACTCTTATCCTTGTTTCGCAGTGACGTCATGATACTGGGCCGTATTTGTGAAACCATAGGAATGCGACACAATGTGATATGATATGAGAGGTTTGCGTTCAGTTCTTTGGGAAGTTATTCATATGTCTTCATGTCAAAATTGCCTGTTTGAAAATGCGTCGTGTGCACTAACTGCACCTACTTTTCAATTTGAAACTGCGTAAATAACTTTGTTTCAGACACTTTTGGTAGTCTAATGCGACCTGCCTGGATTTTATTTTCCTCGCGTATATTTTCTTTGATGCGTGATCGTGAAGTATATAATGTGGATTGTATTGCGTTGGATAGACATTGTGGTGAGTAGGTCGAAGGCAAAGTTGTTGTTATACAGTAGGTCATTGTTTTCTTAGCTCTACTGTTAATAACTTCAATAAGAACCGTATTGTTCTCGACCGTGAGAGAAGTTAAATCTCCGTAGCAAAATTATTTAAATCGTTGCATTTTAGCGATCAAATTAAACGAACTTTCTAGCTTTGTTTCAGTGTTTTTAAGCACAGTTTACTCCTACATTTCGCTAGACCCCCCTCCCCCGCCCACACCGCAAACATGTAATATTCCAGGCATGACATCTGGAATCAATTCACTACACTTTGACGTTTGGATTTTTTACCCTGCTCATATGTGCCTTTTATAGATGTGTACCTGTGGCATTTGTAGAACAAACGTGAAACACTCTTCTAGGGTTTCTACTCTTTCAAACAAGATCGTGACCAAAACGTGATATCACGGTTTTATTTTTATTTGAATGTCGTTCTGTACAGGTGGGATTTAGTCTGCGTCCCGAAATAACTACAATTTATTGTATATACTCTCATGCAGTGGCTTTAGAGAGTTCAGACCCCTTTACGTTCTCCGCATTTTGTTGTGTTAGGGATCTTCAACCTTTTCTTGTCCAGGGAACCCCACCCAAGCCCTTACTCATTCCCGGGAACCCCATATTTTGTCCTAAGTAGCTCACTTTGTTTGCTTGATTCCCATGGGGGTCCAGTATGAAAGTGTGTGCTCTCAATGCTGTTAGATGCTCTTTCGACGAGCGCCGGCTAAATAACTTAATATTTATAAATGTAGATATTTTTTGAAGTAACATCACTCCATGTTATGTTTTTGTCATCTTAGTCACATTTTGCAAAGAAATTGTTTTAAATATTACATTTTTTACATTGTTATTTCAAAAGCATAAACCACAATACTGCAATGACATACCACAACACACCACATACCACAACACGTTTTTAGAAATGTCTGTCAATTTATTAAAAATAAGGAAACGGAGATCTCTGCATGTTCGACTAGTGCTTGTGTATGGGAAGTCGGAACACTATCTTAATTCATACATTTGCTGAGAGTGTGTACTGACCTACTCCCGTTTGTTTTGTTCTAAAAATTGCGCCCCAAACCAATCTTGGTAAACAATGACAAACATCCCAGACTGATGAGAAGCACTGGTTGAAATCGGGGGCGTCTATCAGGATGTGGTGTGTTTGGACTGTTTATCTGGAAATCTCGGGCGTAGGGAAATGCTGTTAGTACTCATCACCTTGCAGTAAGCTACACCTCTAATGAAAGGGTGCAATGGAGAAGCACGCTAACAAACGTCTAGATGAGGCTATATCATGCTCAGTTGACAGATGATGACGATGCTACAGCCAGAGCCATGAGTGACAAGGTGAGACAATTCCCTGAAGGTGTGTGAACTCAGTTTGTACGTCGCCACCGCTGAAGCCAGGCCGCGAATCAGCTAGATAGCAACTGAGATGACAGGGATGATGTCACTTTTGTACTCCTTGAATGCTCTGGCTTTGGTTCTTTCAAATAGAAGAATTGAGGGAGGAGGTCACGGGTGGGTTGAGGGTGCATGTGACCTACTGAACATTGCAGATAGTGATGCGGTCAATACCTAGTTGACATGACAACATTCATTATTATGTCAAAGACTTGTGTGATCTACTATAAGATATTGGCCTCTTCCCCACACGTATGGATAACTGAGTAGTGCACTCGCTGCTGTCGTGTTCATCTAGCTTCTTAAAATGTATGGATTCATTGTAAGACTCTGGATAAAAGCGTCTGCTAAATTACTGAACTGTAAATGGTTTCTGAACTCAAGGGCATGCCTCGTTGAGGAGACATAATTAAGCCTGCTTCGTGCTGTTATCATATGCATTTGATTATCAGACAAACATCTTTTTGGAAATGTTTTTCGTAGAGTTTCAGGGAATCCAAGTCAGTGCTGAAATATGTGGGGACCAACACAGTGGGACTTTAGGTGTTGGGCTGCCAATAGCTGTCAGACCAGTTTTATTGGGATGTAGTGTATAGCTGTCAGACCAGTTTTATTGGGATGTAGTGTATAGCTGTCAGACCAGTTTTATTGCGATGGCGTGTATTTTACAAGTGTTTGGGCGTTTTGTAGGGATGCAGCATCATTCCTCCATAAAGATTGTTGATGATGGTGGGGAATGATGTCTCCGTCCCACGTAAGTGTTCCTTTGGGTTAAGATCTGGTGACTTAGAAGGGGTCAACAAGATGAGCAGTCTTTGTCACTGAAACTCTTGCCAAACAGCCTGTCAAATTCACTGAAATTTGTTCTAGTCATAGTAGCCCAAAAAAAGGCTGTTTTAGTCATCAGCTAAATCTTTTAATCTTTTAAATGTGTTAACATGTCCTTAAACTTGCTAGTGTGGTAGTGGGTGAGGAATGCCTAAATGGTACAGAGACAAAACATTTGAGTTGGCAGGAAAAGGGGTGATGTACAAGAGATGTGTTCCAGGTTTCTCTGGTGGCAGTGGAATGTGAACGTGCAGGTCTTGTGCGTCAGCCATTCCTCTGGAGTGACCTGGCCTGTGTCCAGTTGTTTTGTTATTGACTAGTTATGATTGACAGCCCTGCATTGACCTATCACAGTGCTGCAATGAGGAGTTTGTTGGTAGCAACAGAACAGAGTTGGCGCATGGCTGTTTTGGCTGTCTGGTGGGCCACCCATTGTGCTCTGGCAGTACCTCTCTGGCCCGTGTGTCTGTGTTGCCACAGGATGGCCTTTCTTGCTGTTCGCCGGTGCATGATGGCATACTAATGATATACAAGAGACTCTATAACCCAGAGAACGTGTTGTAAACTCGCCATGTGTGTGATTGCAAGTTGCTCTACCATTCTGTCCATACACGTGGAAATGACCCGTGAATGCTAGTTATATGCGGTGGACTTTTTGACTCTGCTTTACTGACAGACCAGGGAGGCGAGGAAGTTTGCTGTTGCTGTCACTCAACCGAGCCTCACCTGTTCACACCTGTCTCACCAGGGCCCTGCACGTGACCTCTATTGTCTGGGTTCTACCATGTGGTCAAAATGCAACTCATCTGTGAGGGTTGTTTTAATATCAGGTTGAACATGTTTACTCATCTCTAATGTCGTTTTTGATAGGGGTGTGTGTGTGTTTAGACAGTAAGCCTAACATTTGAAATATCCCTAGCAAAACCTGTTCGCTGGCTAGCTAACATTAGCTAAAGGTTTGAACCAACGGACTTAGTCGAAAACATTCTTGTCATTTTAATTTCCGACGATCAATGTGATTAAGACCCTAACTTCTATTTAAGCTACGCAAAGCTAGCTAGAGTTGACAGTGGTGATGATTGACCAACTATATTCCATCCACAAAGTCTTAAGTGTTCACTATATACTAGTGAATAACATGGGTAGAGTTAGATTTTGTGAAAGACCCTGTTTTTCCTTTGTTGATTGGCTGTTTTCTGCCATTTTACTCTGTCAATCTTCAAATTTGGCCAGACAATAGACACAGCAGAAGAGACATATCAAAAGAAATTGAGGTGTTGAGGAGATTGAGAAACAAATGTCAGATATAGCCCAGGAAGAGGCTCCCGAAAATGTAGCCTGCTTATTTCAATCATGCTCAAACTTTTTAGGTCGGTAGAAACTTAAGGGATCACTGGGTTTAGCCAATGAAATTGTTTTGTTGCGTGGGAACTGCTTCTATATGTTAATAAAGAGGTTAGGGACTTCACAGGCAAAAGGTTCAGTAGGTGTGAGGTATTGATGTACTTGTGTGTTAACAGCATTTAGAGAATGTGGGTATTTTTATAGTTTTTAAAATATTGTATCAAAGTTATACAATCTACATCTGAAGTTTATATTTTAAAATAATTCTGACAGGGATGTCCAGAATGGAGATGCTTTAAAGGGGACAGGCAGGTGGCAGAGAAGGTGTAGTCTTTTATATACAGCTCTGGAAAAAATTGAGACCACTACACCTTTTTCTTTCCGTTCCAAAAAAGTTGAAAAGGAAAGTTTTGAGTGAGGAACAGAAGCGTTCAGTTTGCAGTGGTCTCTTAATTTTAACCCTTCTGTTCCTCACTCAAAACCGTCTTTTTTGACTTTTTTGGAAAGAAAAAGGTGCAGTGGTCTAAATTTTTACCAGAGCTGTATATTTTTTGACTTGCAAATAAATAAATCCCAAATTGATAGACTCTTGTAATAACTCTCTATTGTGATGAACTTTAGTGTTTATCTTGGTAGTGATTTGTGTTGATTCAGCTGAGCATATAGTGAAAGTTGTTGGTATTTGGGTTTTAATAAAAAATTGAGAGATGAAGCATATGAATAGATTTGAATTGTGGAACGTAATATTTTCTTGTGACGAGGGTGCTGCTATGAATCATGACCTCAGAATTTCTGCAGTCCTCGATATGGCTTTGCATGCTAGTCTGTAGATGTTGTACAAACTGATTTGCAGTTTAATGCTACCTAGAACTGTCTCCATTTTGTGCAACTTAATTCTGATATTTTCCTGCGCAAACTTGTCTGTATCTTCCGGTCCAAGTCAATATGCCTCGCCAAATTCTTACATTTTTTCCTTGTATTTGTAGTCAGATGTTGGTAATGTTAGACTAGTATAATTTAAAAGAAAAAAGTGTTAACTAGGACGATTGATGTCCTTACATGCATCGCGTACCTCACATGGAAAAATTGTCTTGACTTGCCCACAGTTGATTACAATGTTGGAGATATAATATTGAATTGCAGAATTTCTAATATCTAAAGACCTACACCATGATAGTTCATAATGTACAAATAATCTAAGCCGTGTGTAAAGGTGAGTCTAAACAACCCATAACTGAGTAATGACGAAGTAGGCAAGACATTTTAATTTAACAGAAAGGGTCTTCACCATTATCTTCATCTGGCCAATCGGTCAATTGTGATCTACTGTGTATGCATAAATGTTTTGGTCCAGAAATAGCAAACTAGGTTATCGACTCAGTTTTATTAGTTTGCACAATTTAATTGTTGTTGGTTTGAAACAGAACCCTAACCTCCAGCCAGGTTGGCCTTCTGCAGATTTTTACATGTCTGTTTGTGTATGATGTTGAACTGTATTTTTGCATACGTTTGCTAATGTTACTACACATGCAACCCATGACATTCATTGAGAGTCCTCAATCTACACGCAAGTTTCACAGCTTTTCATATCTGAGGACAGTTGATGTCACAGTTGTCCACCACAGTACAAGATTGAGACTTTTACTCCTTGTATTGAGACTTTTACTCCTTGTATTGAGCCATCGACGGAGTGTTATCTGCCCAAACAGACTGAGGTTGTCAGTCGTGTGAGCGTTTCCTCACATGCTAATCTGACCGACCCGTCAAGTGGTAACCCTATATAATTGCTTGTTTTTATCTTTACAAAAGTTATGTAATCCTCACGCGCAGCCCCCAATCGTTCCTTCCCCCCAATTAACCACACCAGGGCATTCACTGACTCAGATGTAATGCATTGTGACTGAAAAGATTTGCTTTGAGAACCTTTGGTAGGACATAATTTTGTCTGTCAAGCAGGTAGTGCTACTGTAGCTCTTATTTCTTATAGGGTTACCTGGGCTCAAAAAGCCCTATTGTTGTTAGCAAGGTAGAGTTTAGAGGAAGACTATAATAGCCTAGTCCTCCTCGAAGTTAGTTAATGAATACACCCCTGTTCTGTTTTGTGTTGCAGGTCTGATGCCCGGCTGCCACCATGTTCGCTAAAAAAAAGAACAAGTCTCGCGTCCAGATTTCGGCACCCTCCAACTTTGAGCACCGTGTGCACACAGACTTTGACGAACAGGAGCAGAAGTTTGTGGGGCTGCCACGGCAATGGCAGTCTCTGATCGAGGACACGGCCAAGAGGCCCAAGCCCTTCATCGATGTCACTGTCATCACCACAGTGGAGCCCCGCAAGGTCAGTGTTCCTTACTGTGGGACGTGTCCCGACCGGAAGTCATGCCGTCTCTGTATAAACGGGATCTTTTTATTGAGATGAAATGTAACTTGGGAGAATGCCGTTACGTCGGGCCTTGAGATGTAATAGTCCCAGATGACCCTTGCAGATCGTAAGGTTGTGGGTTCTAAACCCATATCTGATCATTGAAAATCTGTTGTGCCCTTGACAAAGGCAACTTAGCCCCCATGGCGGCAAGACGTTTCCCGTACCCGTTGTGGCTGTTGCAATGAGGCAATGCCACTATCCAGAATTGCGCGTCACCTAATCTGGCGTTGAAGATTTCTTTGTGTGTGTGTGTTTATTTGCGTGTGTTATATTGTTCCTTCCTGTAGACCATAGTGCGGGGCAGTAAGATTGGTGTGGACGGCTCGCTGACGTGGCTGCTGGATGAGTTTGACACCATGTCGGTGACCCGCTCCAACTCCCTGAGGCGAGGCAGCCCCCCCATCCAGCCCCGCAGAGATTCGGGGTCCTCGGGAGTCGGTCATGAGAACGGGGACCCGGCCCACCGGCCTTACCCCCACCCCGATCACCACGGGGACATCAGAGACCGGTATGGTGTTGTTTGGCGGGAGGGGCCCAGGGGCTGATGGGAGCTCCCGTGGCGGGTGACTGGGACTGGGACAAGGAAGCGTTGCTTTCGCCTCAGGGAGATGAGTAACCTATCTGCCGTCTCCGTTGCTCTAGGGAGCGGCCCAGGCCTGACCGGTCGGCCGGCGGAGACCCGCGGGAGCGCCAGCAGGCGCCTCGCGCTCAGAGGGAGGACGGCCGGCCAGAGCAGCAGCCCCGCGGCCAGGAGCCCAGCGGCCGGCGCCGAGAGAGGGACCGGCACGGCCCACCCCCTCCTCCGCCTAAGCCCGGAGACGCGGACCCACGGGATCCCCGCGGCCAGGTGGCCCGCAGGGACGGGGCTGGCGACAAGAGGCCAAAGTCCAGCTACACAGGCCGGGACGGCAGTCCCCAGTCGGGGCCCAGCCGGTTGCCTATCCTGCCTGTCACGGAGGGAGTGATGAAGGCGGCCCATCAGAGCAGCCGGCCGTTCAACACCTACCCCCGCTCTGACAGTGAAGGAGGGAGGAGCCCCACCAGCCAGGTACTTGTCAGCCAACCGGTGGCAGGGTTTCCCCGCTCCGGTCCTTGAGCGCCCCCCGACGGCACAGCCGCGGGCCAGCACGCGTGATCCGGCCTGTCAGATTGTTCATCAAGTGCTCAGTGAGTTCTTTGGGGTGAGTTTGTCCGGACCTGGAGCAGAACCGGTGCCGACGGGGGTCCTCGTGGTCTGGAGTCCCGGAGGCCGTGTGCCGGGAGAAATGGAGTGGAAACCGGCGTAGCTACAGTTCTGAAGTGCATGTTTTTGTGACAGCCCTTTCAAACATGAGAGTATTGTCCAGGCGGGGTCATCATTTCCTTTCCCTTCTAGGACCTGAAGACGACTCGGTCGCACGAAGCTCCGCCGCACAACGGCTCCTCTGTTGCCCCCGGCCGAAGTGGGGGCAAGGCGCCAAAGCAGGGCCAGCTACGAGGGGACCCCCACCACACCTCCCACCCTGTCCTGGGCCCTCAGCCGCAGCAGGCGTCCCTTCCCCGCCCCCTGGGCCCCCCGACCCCCCCGACCCCTGCCCCAGCGCCGCAGCAGGCCCGTTCGCCTCAGCGGGAGCCCCAGCGAGTGTCCCACGAGCAGTTCCGCGCGGCCCTGCAGATGGTGGTGGACCCTGGGGACCCGCGTACCTACCTGGACCACTACATCAAGATCGGCGAGGGCTCCACTGGCATTGTGTGCATCGCCACTGTCAAGAGCACCGGCAAGCTGGTGGCTGTCAAGAAGATGGACCTGCGCAAGCAGCAGCGCCGGGAGCTGCTGTTCAACGAGGTAGGGCCCTCTGGCACTGTAGTCCACTTGGATGGGGGCTGGTTTTAGACGCTCAGTGAGTTTTGGACAGGACGTTATTGATACCTGGTCTTGAGTTTGTCGATATTCAAGGTGTTTGTTTTAATCCCTGTGTTCGCTGCTATCCCCCTTTGGCCTTTTATCGTGACATGGAGCAAATTTGCTGACTTGTCAAACTGTGTCCTGCATAAAATCTGCACTTCATGCCTGTTTGTGACAGTATGCTGTGTCTAGGCCCAGGTGGCCGTATCTTCAGTCTCTGCACGCTTGTTCTTGTGCCTTTCAGGTGGTGATCATGCGGGACTATCACCATGACAACGTGGTGGAGATGTACAACAGCTACCTGGTGGGAGATGAACTCTGGGTCGTCATGGAGTTTCTGGAGGGAGGGGCTCTGACTGACATTGTCACACACACCAGGTGGGTGTCTATTGGTCACTAGTTATAGACAGTGTGTTGTATTGAGGTATTTGAGGACACTGGTTATAGACAGTGTGTTGTTTTGAGGTATATGAGGACACCGGTTATAGACAGTGTGTTGTTTTGAGGTATATGAGGACACCGGTTATAGACAGTGTGTTGTATTGAGGTATATGAGGACACTGGTTATAGACAGTGTGTTGTATTGAGGTACATGAGGACACTGGTTATGTGCAGTGTGTTGTATTACTTGTTAGGCTCTGCTGAGTGTTGTATTGAGGTATTTGAGGACACTGGTTATAGACAGTGTGTTGTATTGAGGTTATATGAGGACACTGCTTATATGCAGTGTGTTGTATTGAGGTACATGAGGACACTGTTTATGTGCAGTGTGTTGTATTACTTGTTAGGCACTGCTGAGTTAGCAAATTGTTCAGTTACTTTTGTTTTGTTTTACTTGACTGATGTGGTCAGTCTCAGCGGAGGGATGGAGAGAGTTGCCTCTGAATGTCCTTTCCTTGAGACTGAGCAAAGTAGGGGGACATTGACGAGATACTCGTTTCACCGCATTAGAGAAACTGAAATATTGCTTAACTGAAATATCAGCTGTTTATATTGACAAGGCAAACCAATTGATACTACTCATAAAACAGCAATTCTGGTTGTGCAAAAGTAAATAAACATGAGAAAATGCAGCTATTTGCTCTATTGGTTGACATTTTGTCTCTACTCCCAAGTTTTAAGACATTGAGAGGCTCACATTATCATCTGAGCCATGTGCATGAGGAATCAACAGACCCCATCATCTGTGGGTGTAATATAGGCTGATGTCGCTTGTTCAGACCAACAAATGGGAACGCTTTGGCTACTCTGTGTGTAGGGCAGTTGAAACCAGTGCGTTTAGAAAGTAGGCATGCAAGTGGCCAGTGAATCATATCCACCATCTTTGGGTTTACAGTGTTGTCATGCTAACTAGTTCACACGCGTGTTTGTGTGTAATTAAACAGTTGATGAAGCAGAGCCATTATGTCTGTGCATGTAAACTAGTGTTACAACCCTGCCTGGGAAATGCCAGTTTGTCATTTGAAGTGTAAAGTACTGTATAACCGGTGTCCTCAGCCCTGGCCCGTGTCTAAAAGAACAAGCGCAGGCTAAATTTATTTACTTCCTGTAGTGGTGCAGGTATATTCGGTTAGCCGTCATTTTCCTTTTAGACACGGCCCAGGGCTGAGTTCCCACATTAGCCGCGGAAACATGAGTTTCTCGTCAATGTCTACTTGTGAATGTGTAAATAGCAGCAAAAAGTTTATATATTGCTTGTTGCTATTTACAAATTCATGCTGCCTATTATGTGTGCCAATCACGGGCTGCGCATTCCATAATACAGACTGAATTCAAGCAGTTTGTAAGTAACTGAGTCTACACACTTACACGGACAAGTTGAGTTATTGCTCAATATTTGTTTTTTATTAAAAAAAAAATCTATCTCCTGCCTTGAAATATCTGGGATTTAAGGGATGTTTTGTGCTTCTTCTAGAACATACAGGAACCACAGAACATACGGATCCACAGTGCTGTGACCTACCTGTTGTCCAAATGAACATAGTTTATTTGATCATGGTTGACTGAATGAGTAGAATATAAATGGGGTATATTTGTTTTTGTTAACAGGAAGAGTGACATTTCTTGCAGTATGACTATGATTGAGGCCTACATCAGGACGGTGTGGTGTTGTGCACACTGCCCTTTGATAAAGGAAGCCCAGAGTTCCAAGGCGCAAAGTCAACATTTTGGAGCTTTGGCCTCACATGACAAGCGCTTCATTTAATGTTTGTACAACTTTCTAACTCTCCATTACCGGATTATCCTTCTGTTTGGCAGTGTTTCACAGAGACCGTGTAACCCAACGGGTTGCGGCAGGGTGCAAGATGCTTGCAAATTTTTTGAATTGCTGTTTATATTGCGATTGGAGTGTGTGTTGTCTCACATTTGCCCCAAAGCCGTGGTAGATGAGTGATCACTATCAAACACACCATGGGCCAACAATCCTATCAGCAGGACATTGGCAACATGTCTTAAGTAAACATGTTGTCTTATGCACTTAGTAGACAATTCTCACTGTCTGGAGATTCATTGCTATGTTTGGATAGCATGCAATCAGCACTTTTTAGGTGTTACAGTCTTATACAGTGTTATTTGATGAGGGGTGATTTTAACCAAAACCCAACCCTCATGTAATTTATGATAACCTCAGTTACACATCTTGCCAAAATGGGTTCAGAAATATAGACCTACTGACTTTTGGGGGGGGGAAATATTATTATTAGTACTACATACACATGTCTATGGAATTCATTTTATTTTTGGATATCTTGTTTTGTCAAATTTTGTGATATTCAATGTGGGTTATTAGGATTGCAGCATCTCCCAGCAGGATCCAGAGAGTCAAAGATCAGGACTTGCCAAGACTTTGTAGGAAATAACAGTTGACCTACAACATTTTACAGCTGCTTCACCCGCCACAAAGAGTCCCTATAATGGAGTATGAAAATGAAGGCCCTACTGATCCTATCCTTGCCTAACCTGAACAATGCAAGGCCAATTGTGCACCAGCCCAATGGACCTCCCTGTCACAGCTGAGTGTGTCAAAGCTTGCAATTGAACCATTTGATGAATTGCCTTAGACCAGTGGTTGTCAAATTCGGGGTTCTGAACTCTAAATCCTGGTTTTCATTCTAACCCTCTAATCAGGGACTTGGAACACCAGGTAGGGAAGAAAACTAGCAGAGACTGGTGAATGGCAATGGGCCTCAGGATCTTGTCACAGTATCTCCATTCAAATTGCTCTTGACAAAATGTAGTTGTTTTGTCTGTAGCTTTATGCCTTTCTATTCCATAACCCAACCGCCATCATGGTGGACATCAGCAAACTGCTTGTCCACTCAGTGGAATAAACTCTATCTGCCAGCTGCCTGGTGCAGTTGAAGTTGCGATTCAATAGTGAAGAGCACACTTCTTCAGCATGCCAGTGGTCATTGAAGGTGAGCATTTGTTTGTGTGTTCCTGGACTGCGCTCTGATCTAGACCCTGGTAGAGCTTCCTTGAGGCTGTTTGACAGTATGTGCAGAAATTATTTGGTTGTGCGAACCCACCATTTCGTCAGCAGTCTCAAGGGCTGTTCTCAGATGATTCAGCAGGTGAAGAAGCTGGATAGGGAGTTCCTGGTTTGTCATGGTAACATGATATGTGGTTGTGAGGATCCTTGGATGCCTGCCAAATTCTCTAAAACAATTTTGGAGGCAGCTTACTGTAGAAAAATGAATTCTCTTGGAACCGCTCTGGTGGAGTTAGCATGCTAATTGCAAACTCCCTCAACACTTGGGACAGCTGTGGCATAATTTTGAGAGACAACTGCAAATTATACTGTGCGGTGGAAGGGCCTTTTATTATCCCCAGCACAAGGTCCACCTGTGTAATAATTATGCTGTTTAATCAGTTTCTTGATATTCCAAAGAAAAGTGTGTACAGAATTTGCGCAAAATAATCTTTTGTGAATTTAGAAATGTTTGTGGATATGTAATTTCAGTTAATGAAAAATGTTTACCTCAAATGTTCTAATGAGCTACATGAGGTTTTACAAGAGCAAAATATAGCTCACCCAAATTAGTTATCATGGAATATCACAACACCATTTCCTCCTGTTGTGGTTCTTGCTCTTGCAATTTAATTTCCCATCGTAGACGATAGTTTCCTTTCCCCCGGTTGTGGTTAGTTCAGAGTTTCCTTTCCTCTTCAGAATGTAAAACATAAACTTCACTTTCATATCAGATTTGCAACAGATGTAGTCATCAGGCAGTTAACTTAATATTATTATTATGTTTTTATTTTTTTTTACGTAAAAATATAGTCACACACGAGTAACATTCTTCCAACTAACGTAATAAGGTAGTGCTACTACATCCATTTCATATACCCTACCGAAAACAAGGACATTTCTAAGTGACACCAAACTTTTGAACGGTAGTGTATCTTAGTTTGCATAATAATTTCCATAGCATCTGAACTTACACCGGCATTTTCGTGATTTACCAGGCAGCACTGCGGCCGTCAATTGTGTGAAAATCGAGGGACGTGTTTGGTCTCCACAGAAACTTGATACAGTTTCTACACAATTGTTTTCACACTTGCAGATGGTGGGGGCTCCTATCGAAAATGTACTGCATGGAAGATGGTGTCTCAAGCGTTTGATTTTTGCAAGTTTACACAACAAAATAATCTAGCATATCGAGTCTTCTTTGATATCACAGAAATGTAGTGTAATGTAAACAAACCCGAAAGGCTGCAAGTTTGATGAATATTCTCTTCAGGCAACTAAACAAAGTACATTGACACTTCGCTACAGTGTAGAAGTTAATCAGGTTTTTTATTTTGACCCATTCCAGGTTCGAGTGTACAGCACAAAGATGTTGGACTTAAAGTTAGAGAGTAAAACTGTTCAAGCATTCAGGCCAAACAACGCACAACTCCCGGGATTTTTCACTTATCCTGGTCCCGAACCCTAACTGTTGGCTGCACCAATCAGAGACCCAGAATCTCCTGGGTTTTTTTGTGCTCAGTAGCCATTTAAGATCTTGCTGAGGAGCTGATAAGTAGAATCAGGGGTGTTCATTTGAGGTGGACTGAACCCACAGGGAAGCAGATTGTCAGGCTTGTGATGTTATTAGGTTTGTCAGTATTCAGGGCTTCATATTACAGCTGTACAGTATAAGCAGTGGCCCTCAAAGATTTGCTTCAAATGTTTCAACGCCGCATCTACACTGAAAAAGAACTGCAACACAACCCTTGCACTGGTTAGGTTTCTGACAACGGTTGAGCTCTGATGGTGTGTGTCTCCCCGTCCAGGATGAACGAAGAGCAGATTGCCACCGTGTGTTTGTCTGTGCTGAAGGCTCTGTCGGTACTGCACACCCAGGGCGTGATCCACCGAGACATCAAGAGTGACTCCATCCTGCTCACCCACGACGGCAGAGTAAGTAGGCCTAACCCCGCCGACCCTACACCGTGTAGAATGACATCAGGGTTGTCTCAATACCGGATTTTTTCGTCCTGTGATCATCAGTTTAACATGGGTGAGGGGGTACGTTATTATTTGGTCCTTTAAAAACATGCTGTAGAAGAAACCCAACTCTAACTCCAAAGAAGCCTTTTGTTTTCTTGTTTTTCAAGAAATTAAGGCGATTACACGTTAGGTTGTTGTTTGACCTGATTTCAAGGTTTCCCGTGTAGCTCAGTTGTAACATGGTGCTTGCATGCCAGGGTTGTAGAAATGTGTGCAAAAAACTGCTGTAACTGTGTGGAGGTACAAAGTTTGCGACAACCCTCCATGCACTCAGTCAGAACGGTCATAACGAACATATTAGTAACGAGTAACGTGTCGCGGTTGTGTTGTAACCAAATAATGTGCATACCTTGATGCTCAGGTTGTTGATGCAGTTATTTACCTGAACACAGTTTGCAGATCACTCAGCAGCTGGGACTCAGTGAACCAACTTCAAGCCCCCTGAGGTCAAGCTAGGGGCTGCATGTGCCTCTTATTGTGGTTGAACTTAGGGGAATTGTAGACAGTCACCCTCAGCTGCTTCCTGGCATTAGCGTTTGAATGTGTCTTCACTGGCACCTTTCATTTCCCCAATTCAAAGCGCACTACAAAACGACAGACACCTTTCACAATTTGGCAGGCGGTGTACTGTTTTGCCACTTGAGCCTTGCGTAGGTTTCTCAGAAAACTGGGTGTTAGTCGTTCCGCACTGGCGCGCTGTACTGTAAAGCAGGACATTGCTATACAGCGGCTTGTAATTTCTACACAGACAGGATTAAGCCCGGCAGCCCTGTTACACACCGCATCCATGTCAGCTGGAGAGGTTTGATTGACAGTTCCTCAGATGATCTCAGCGTCAGCCGTGACCTGCATGGGTGAATCCCAGCGTGTCTTTGACCAAATCCTATGGGACCCCACAGGTGAAGCTGTCAGACTTTGGCTTCTGCGCCCAGGTGTCTAAAGAGGTCCAGCGGCGCAAATCCTTAGTGGGCACCCCCTACTGGATGGCCCCGGAACTCATATCACGACTGCCCTACGGGCCTGAGGTAAGGTCCAGCCCGTGGTTCCTTATGTGAGTCAGCGAGTGACAGAGATTGGCCATCGTTTAAGTGTGTGTGTGTTCGTGTGTGTGTGTTCGTGTGTGTGTTCTTCCCCTTAGGTTGACATTTGGTCCTTGGGGGTGATGGTGATCGAGATGGTGGACGGAGAGCCCCCCTACTTCAACGAGCCCCCCCTCAAAGCTATGAAGATGATCCGTGACAACTTACCACCCAAACTCAAGAACCTACACAAGGTACCAGGCACACTGGAAATAGCCTGTCTCTCATACCAGGTCCCCACATGGTTAACCAGTTCCCGGTTATTGGGCATTTTGAACCTAATCCTCGCACTTTGACTTGCTTGCAGGTTTCGCCTCTCCTTAAGGGCTTCCTGGACAAATTGCTGGTGCGAGACCCCACCCAGAGGGCCACAGCCAATGAGCTGCTCAAGCACCCCTTCTTGAGCAAGGCTGGCCCGCCCTCCTGCATAGTGCCTCTCATGAGGCAGAACCGCATGAGATGAGAGCGAGGGAACGCCTCCCCCCACTACGCGGCAGTGTCTCATGGACCCTCGACCCCCAGCTCGCGCTCACGCTCGTCCGGAGCGTTTTTAATGGTCAAGCATTTTTTTTTAAAGAAACTTTTGAAGCTAATAGAAACTGTGCCTGTTTCTTTTCACGGAGGATAAGAACATTTGGGCACCATAAGGATTTGAGGCTTTTTGGCGGAGTCTGATGCTTGGAATGTCCCGTGGGGTTGTTATACTCTATGGGGCCTACCATGTCCACACTACAGGAGAAGCCACTCACTACATGGCCCAGACTCAACACTATTCCAATAAACCAGACGTCATAAACTACTACTGAAGTGGAACCATGCTTTTCTCTTACAACATGATGCATAGAAGGATTTTTAATGACAATAAACACTAGGTTCCTGTTTCAAACACTAAGCGAAGGTAAACACTGGAGTTATTTTTTTTAAATCTTATTATACTCATTTTTTTCCTTGTGTAAGTATGTTGAACAGAGATTTCTGCTTTGTTTTTGTTTTCTGTATTTTGTGATTTGTGTTTGCTGTTTGGGGGGGGTTACAGTGAGATAATTTGAAGCACTGTTGAGATAGAAGCTGCACTCCTGGTTGATTACAATTTATAGAACAGTTATTGTTAAAAGAATTTCTGTCATGATGAACAATTTTCTTTTACTCTACCTGCGTTTTATAGCATCTTGTTGAAGTGACCTTCAAAGCAGCATTTTAGGTGCTGACCCTAACCCCCCCCCCCCTCCCGCACACAATAAGTAGCTAGCTTTCATCAGCTTGTTTAGATTTTAGTCATGATGCATTTCTTCTAACCTGACGTGCTGGATGATTGAGTCTGGACTATGTGAATGTAGTGCTGAACCACAAACTGTCTTTTAGGCTTATGAGAAGATGGAAAAAAAAAATACAAGGTGAAAATCTGTGCTTCGCTAAATTAAGTGCTGCTAGAACTGAGCGTGTGTCCACGATGTAGCAATGACAGGAACTCTATGGCAAAAACACTGAAACACCGATACACACGCTGGTGAACACTCAGCGCTCTCTTCCACACACACTTCAATCGAGTCCGTTTTCTCCCCCTCTACTTGTGGAGCAGTGAGTCGCTTGTACATGAACCATACAGAGCAACCAAAGACCATATGGCCTTAGTGCACAGCAAATGGTAGGCAATGAAGCAGTGGGAAAATCATACCAACTCCCCCATAGGTAGATACTGACACTACGTTGTGAAATAGTGTATTTAGAAGTAGAGTTGAAGTGTCACAGGTTAATAACCTTTTTTTCAAAGTTACACTAATGTGTTTGTTTAGAGTATTTAAAATAGATTTGTTTTATAATCATATTTTTTTCATCACTCACCTTTTCACTACTTTTTACAGATGATTGAGATGTGAGACGGTATTATATATTTCCAAAAGACAATTGGAAGTCTGTTAAAAGTGGCAGATGATTGGCAAGCCTGAATAAGATGGGATCTGACTATACCCTGTTCTTTTGTAAAAACAAAAATGTGTATATATATATGTATAATTCTTCCAGTTTAGTAAAATGGTGAAAAGATGGGCTGAAAGAAGGACAATCAAGGAGTACATTCACTGTGTGTTTATGCAACAAAATTATAAACTGATCACTTTTCATTGTTCAGTTTTATAACTAGTTGTGTATCACTTTAACAACACATTTTGCAATGATTCTCAGTAAAACCCATCTTTGCATACAATATTTTTACTAAATAATCTAACTAATTACTACTCTGAAGTGAGGGCTCTTTTATTTTTTTTTTTTTTATTTTTTTTTAGATCAAATAATTCATAATGGTAAATGCCAAACATTTAAGAGAATCCACCCCAATATTCTTTGCATTCCTCAAACAGAATTAATTTCATTCAAGCAAGGAATTGTTTATAACATTTCTTTGGGATTTCATAGATCCTGTTCATCTCTCATCTGTGAAATGGACCAACATTTACTCATTGCACGTTGTTGCAATAGCTAATGCTGATAGGTACTTTATCAGACATGGGTGCAACTGGTTAATGAGTGAAACGTGTTTTGCCCAGCGATCTCAATTTACTTTAGACTTTTAATGCCTTAACGTTCAGAACAGGAACTTTAATATTATTCCCTGGTTTTACAATGACTGTTAATTGCAAATGTTCATCTCCGGGAGTCTTTAGTGCCTCAGAGGAAACTCATTGTTCTTGCTGGTTTGTGTTTGATGAGAGGATGCTCAAATCCAATTAGGAGCTGTGAAGACTACTGACTGGCCTACTTGGAAAAATATTTATGTGTAAATGAATTCCTCGAACACAGTTTTATTGTTCTAACTTTCTTATGCGCTAAATCATTTATGCATCAGTATTGTTAGGTTTCTGATAGTTGACAGTTTTTCTGGTCCCAACTCCAGACCACCCTGCATTTTCAGATTTACCCTTATTTGCAAATCTCTGCAAAGTTTGTTTTGCAAATACAGTTTCTCTGAAATTTAAGATTTGTGTAATATCGTGTCATTTTGTGACTGTTAATACTACCACTTAAAATGTTTTCTATCAATAGCATTTGTGTAATATTTTTCTAAGAACATTTTACTCCTTGACTGTTAAGTATCTAGATACCCAATCAATTTCCAAAAATATCCCTGGAGTTTCTTAAAAATAAATAGATGTGTGGCTTTATCTGTGATCCAAATGGAATGCTTTGCATTCACAGTATAATAAGCATCTTCAGTGACATGTTTGGACATGGTTTCAGTGGGGGGGGGCTGCTTGTTGCAGAAGACAGGGCTGAAACATAGTGCATAGCCATAACAGGTGATGATGGAGGAAACTAAGAGATACAGTGGCTTTGAAAAGTATTCACACCCCTTCGCTCAATTTGCTTTGTAGGTTTGTAATTTATTACATGTATAGTTTGCTGTCGATCCGCACACAATACACTATAATGAAGCAAACTTTTTTTTTTAGAAACAGTTGTCCATTTAATTTACGCCATTTGCTTTCATTTTCCTTTTATCATCCTTGATTTCTGTTGAACTTGTTTTGGCTCCATCTCTGGCAAATGAAGTTGATTGGACATTATTTAGAAAGGCACGCGTGTCTACACAAGGTCCTTCAGAGTATGTCAAGGCACAAAACCAAACCATGAAGTCCGATGAATCCTCCACAGATCTCAGGGAGAGGATTTTGTTGAGGCAATTGGTCTAGGCTGACCTGCCAAGCCAAAGGGCAGTAATGTGTTGCATTTTTTGGTATGTTAAAAAACATACCAAAAAAGGGGGGGGGGTCATATTAGCAACAACTGCAGAAGGAAACGGCGGAGGGAGTTAACTTGTTATAAAAAAGTGCCGATGCTTCTCAGCAGCCTACGGGATGAACAGAGCAAAACACGCAGCCAAGACAACACTGGAGTAGCTTATGGGCAGGTCTATGTCCTTGAGCGGCCCAGTCAAAGCCTGGACCGACTTCTGATTGAGAATATGTGGAAAGGGGTGAAAATTGTTGCTGTTGTATTATCCAACTTGAAGGAAAGAATGAGAAAATTGCTGTGTCCAGATATTACAAGTTGGTATAGACTTACCCAAAAAACAAACAAAAAAACGGGGGGGGGGGTGAATACTTACGCAATCGATTATTTTCTGTTTTGCATTGTAGAACAAAATTTAAGATTTTACTTGTCACTTTAACATTATGCATTTTTTTTGTATTGATCATTGGCAAAACCCATAATTAAATACATTTTGATTTCATGTTACACACAAAATATGAAAAAGATCATAGGCAGTGAATATTGCGAGCCACAGCAATCTATCACCGGAAGTGACAAAATGTAGCATTTGCACACTCGGCATACATTTTTAGCACTTCCATCCGGTTATACCAGACCTAAATCTGTATCCTCTGGCCTTACATCGCAGTAGGTAAGGTCTTTGTTGACTACTTGGGGCCGACAGTTTCGTTTTCAGATAAGCTGTGAAAGGCAAAGGCGTAGTCCAAAACATGACAGCTGAGCTTACAGTTCTGTGAACTGTGACATGAATTTCCAGAATGTGACGGGTTTGATGGACGTTTTGAAGGGCGTGGTTTGTGTGGGTACCCAGTGGTTAGAATGTCACTAGCGCGCAATGTCTGGAGCTTATGAGAGAATGCTCGCTGTTCCTGTCAACGCAGCTGAGCGATGACTCAAGTTTTAGTCTCTAAAATAGATCCATTTGTTGCTATACGCACTTTCGCTATATTCGCCGAATCTCGAGAAGTTGGAAAATCTAACATACCGAGAAGCGCTTTTTTTCCCTTATTGGACTCATCACTGGACCGAATATTCCTATACGTAATCTAGATTACACAGGTGAGCATATAGTGGTGAGTTTTTCTTACTTTCCTGGGCATGTGAAGTGTTCAATATAATATAAACAGTTTCAAAAAACATTAAAGTTAATTGGCTAGTAGGATATCATTCGCCAGAATAAACTGTTTGTGTTGGCTGTAGGAATCTCTTAAAATTATTTTATAACCTCTTGATGTGATGGGATTTTTCATTAGACATATTAGATACAAAAGCCTAATGGATATTCCATAAATTTGTCGGCTTAGGCATTTGTGTGTAATGTTTGTTTATCTGGTGATTTCTGTGTATGCGCCTCTACATTCACTGCGCTGTTGTAAATGTTCAGCGAGCGCTGGTAGGCTCTTTAGTCGGCTTCTCATGAACGTTCGATGAACTATTTCGCTGACATTTTACTCTTCTTTTGAAGAACAAAATAGCCTTTAGTTACATGCCCCTGAAGGCATTTACGAGCATTCCTTCTAAGTTGTGACTGGATGTATTTTGATAAGACGCACAAAATGCCCATTGATGAGTGTACCCAGGCCCGTCGATAGGGGGGCTACAAACGGGTCTGTTGTCCCGGGCCCAGGGTAGGGGGTGGAGGCCCAGAACTGACATTGGGTTGACATTAAAGGGCCCATCTAAGATTATCTCGTCCCTGGCCCAGGCAAGACTGTCAGCTGGCCTGAGTGTACCTCACTGACTTAAATGGGATGTGAGTTATCGGCATATAGCCTAAATCAATGTCATCCTCAGGGATAAGCGGTATAACATGCAAGGTTTCACTGTGTATCACTTCCATTGATGCATGACACTTAGCAATGCTGTGTGATATATAATATGTTATTCTAAGTAGTTCGACAGTTAAAATAGAGTGCAAAGTAGCAAATCACCAATGAAATTCAACCATGGATTTTTGCAGGCGCACAGAAAACAGTTACCTAATTCATACAAACTAATTATTTCGCACCATACTGATCAATGACAAAGACTAAGTGCGTCCAAATTAGTGATTTTTTTTCAATTATTTTATGTAACGGTTCGGAGATAGTTTTGCATTGGAAATGTGCGCTTTTTTATGGTGCTGGAGAAATGTAATGGCATATACCTCACAGCTTTCACGGCACAGAAGTGCTCTTTTAATGAGATGGCGATGATAAGTAAATGCCACCACCTACATTGAGGTCACATCTGTGTGTGTGTGGGTGCGTGTGTGTGCGTGCGTGCGTGCGTGTGTGAGGGATGGTGTTGGCAGGGAACTTCCCTGCTGCTCCAGAGATGACTGGCACTGAAAGGATATGAAAGGAACCGTCTGTGTGCACCTGCATGTGTCTTTGACCTGCATTCAAACACTGTTTTACTTATCTGATTTACCTTTTGCACTCTGAAAGTGTTTGGTTTTAGTCGTTGAATACTGAAATGTATTTTGGAATGACTTGAAAAGTATTGGCATGTATTTTAAATATATTTGAATCGAAAATTAGAACTGTAGTTAATTGGGGAAAATGCTTAAATACACAGAAGCACTTAAATGACAAAACGTCAAATACAAATACAAACCCGGGGCTGATGGACTTGTTTGTGCATTTTACTTTTTGCATGACAGACACTAAATCCGCTTGTTTATTGTGCCTGCAGGAAGTCTGTTTTGATGTCTGCGAGGGTGTTGCCTCTATGGCTGTGTGGACACCTTACTCTGGGCTACGGGCTCTTTCTCTTTGTGGCCCTTCCAGACTTCACCACAGGTACGGTCCTCCCTCCCTGAGACCTACAACACCACAGCCAGGCTCATCACCTGTTAAAACAATTGTGGTCTGGGGTGGCCTAGAGGTCAACTGCTCTTCCAGCGCACCCCTTCTCACTGTCCTAATAGAAAAATAGGCAAAAAAAGACAAAATATAAATGCCGTGGGACTGACCCCTCCTTTCACATTATGCCACCCAAACTATCCAATACTTGTTCCCCTTTTCAATGTAAATCACAGACTTTGGAAACACAGTAAAATACCAGCGGGTTACGTTCAACAAAAATATGGTTTAACCCCTGGACCCCGTGTCTCCCCCTGCAGGCAGGCCAAGGAACTGCACCCACCCTCTGGTGCCGGAGCATGGGGGCTTCCGCTGTGATCCCTCCCCGTGCCGAGGCTTCCCCCACAAGAGCTCCATCCAGTACTTCTGCGAGCCTGGCTACTCGATGCCGTCGCGGGGGCACAGTTCACGCTGTGTCAACGGAGAGTGGATGCCCAGCGCGCCCCCCTGTCTGCCCACGCGAGGTGAGCGCCGTGCGCCGAGTCACCGCTGTGTTGCCCTTGTCTCGTGGGCTCTGACCCACGTGAGCCCTGCTCACACCCGGCCCCAACATGTGCATCGTCTATGCTGATCTCGTCGGCTTACACTGATTACAGTCAGATCACAATGTCACCCTGTAAGCGTCCATTCCTGCCTTAAAATCTGGGCCACAACTGGAATGCAGAAAAGGTCAGAAAATGGATGCATTTTAAAACAAGGTGTTATCGTCTCATAAGCAGATCAATAGTGTTGTTAGGACCGCCCCCCCTGCTCACACACACACACACACACACACACACACACACACACACACACTTCCTCTTATTGGATGTGGAAGAGGCCAGTGAATGCATCCTCTTGATCCACTGTGCAATGGCATACCTGTAGATTTTGAAGCTGTAACCCTTGTGAATGCAGGACTTTTGCAGATATGCTAAAGAGTAAAGCCTACATAGGTCTGAAGTGGCACTAGAGACTGGACCGGAACAATCTGTGTGTGTGTGTGTGTGTGTGTGTGTGTGTG
>JACXGI010005126.1:8651-49073 GCA_016801175.1 Esox masquinongy | reverse complement strand
TTGGTGCCGTGTGTGCATTCGTTTGGGACTGTTTTTCAGTGTGCAAACGCATGTGCTTGGTGTGAGCGGGATGGAAGCGGCTCTGTGTTGTGGTCTTACACACCTGAGCCGTCCTGTTGGGCACTTATCTCATTGGTGAGGTAGGAGACCGGCAGGGAGTACATCTTGGGCTCGCTCGCTTTGCCCTAAACCAATAGGAGCGAAGCCCCTATGGGCAAAGCTTCACGATATAGAACGATGGTTACTTTTGTAACTCCAGTTCTATGAGTGGAGCGTCGCCCATAGGGTTCATACCCTGACCGGTCACTGACTGCTTTTCTCGTGAAGAAAGGTATGTCGGGAGACAGAACAGAGTATGAAGACCTCTTTTATAGCCATGGGGCAGATGATTTGCATATTTAAATTTTCAGTGACTGCCTATTGGCAGAGGGGTAAACCAATAGGAGCGAAGCCCCTATGGGCGACGCTCCACTCATAGAACTGGAGTTACGAAAGTAACCATCGTTGTGTACAACATTACAAGCTTATGGTCCAGTTGATAACTTGTTCACTAGGTTAAACATAACTAACTACGATGTAGGTACTTAGATAGCTTTGTGCGGTGTTACTATAGTGTCTGTGAATTTGGGAGCAAGCTATGTCAGAACGCAGGTACGTATATGTAACTATTTAGACACGTGTTTAGAGGATCAGCTGGGTATTACTTCATTAGGCATGAGCTAACAGCTATAACTACAGTATGTGAACTAACCAACAGCAGTGTGTGTAGTTGTATTTTATTTTACATTTGAGGTGTGTCATTGTGTGCTGGAATTTGGAATTAGCTAACTATGTAGCTGGCTTAATACAGCTACAGGTATTAGAGCCGTGGCTGGGCCTCAGTTTATTAGACATTTTTGTACATGAATTCATGTTGAGTCTGTAGCTCCACAACTGACCACATGACAAATGAATAAATTACAATAAAGTGTTCCACACTAATCAATACTCATGTTTCAGTCTTTACAGGTTGACTGCCTATCGACAATTCACCCTGTGGGCAAGGGGGCACTTGGGAAGAAGGAACAGAGTGCCTAAACCTGCTTGTGTTGTCCATGCTATCCGGTCCAAGTTTCCCTCTGAGGAATAAAACGGCTTTGAATATGTTTTTTATGATGGAAACATTTGACTTCTTGGAACAATTTATTACAATATGCTTCATTTAGTAAATGGTATTCTGAAAAACAAGATGGTTCTAATAATTTAATTGAACCTGGCTATATGCCTTTAGTTATAAACCTGCCAGTGTACTACAATATTCAGCTGTGGATGTTGTAAATAAGTCTAAAACCTCTTGCATATGAGTTCATAAGAGATTGCCATTTATGGGAAACATACAGATCAACTTTTATACAAATATGAATGTCACTGCCTTTTACCAAGTTTACATGAACACAACCAAAAACATAAAAAGTACTTAATGCAGATTTGCTTTAAAATAGGTGTTTCAGGAAACCATTTACACTGTTTTTACCCTACCCTTTACTTATGGAAGCGACTGAGATGCTTAGCAATAGATAATCCCTTGTCTGGTTTCTCAATCCCTCTGTGTTGCCCTAGTGCAACTCTCAGACATTCTTTGTTCTCAATCTGCTCCCTCAGTACTTCCTGGATGGTCTTCTCTCTGCACTGGTTAGCTATTCCAACCATGATCTCCTGTCTGAAGTTGTATGTCTTCTCTTTCCTGTTCTGGACAACAACATACTGCTTTGCTGCCTTGGAGAACTGGTGCCTGAACTGCAGTTTCCTGTCCCTTGTAACTGCATGATCCTGTACCACACTGCTGTTGTGGTCTACGGCAGCCACACGGAGACGTGCCTGAAAGCTTTCCTGGCAATTGCTTTTTTCTTTTAGTAGTGTATTTTGTATAAATGTACACTAACTATCCTGTGTGGATGCCTGCAGTGTTTTTTTTTTTTTTACCTGTTAGTTGACTACACTTACCTGATGTAGTAAATATCTATATATATACTGGTCCCAAAATAATAAGGATGTGAAAACCAAAAATGCTATAGGCCATCAAGGCTATTTGCACAATGCTAAAAAAATAAGTGATTGGTTAAAATGATAGGACTGCTTGTGTAAATGAGGCCAAAAATAAAGCTCTGAGGAATCCAAAGTCAAGTCACAAATCTTATCTGAAAAGTTAAAAACTGTCTTTATTTATTAGTTATAAAAAACAGAACATGTTTCTGCGTAAAGCCGTAACAAGTTAATTGAAAATGAAGACGTGCTAAAGAATGTTACAGAAAGCTATGGTTATCCCAGGTCACTTCGGTAGCAAATGGGTTACACTTGCAACCGTCATGATGGTTTCAAGCAAGGTGGGTGAGTGGCTTCACAAGCCTCATAATGTCAGATGTTATGTGACAGATCCTCTCAGGCAGTTGCGAAATAGAAAAAAAATACTGGGGTTATTAAACAGCAAAAGAATTGTGATGATCAAATTATGAAATTTGAGGTGATAGTGGTTGTCTAGTTGGTACAATAATTAATTATTGACTAACTGATTTAACACTACTTGGAAAGAAACTAGAATACAACAGTCATGAAATGCAGGTTTAAAACACTATGGTAGTCTTTAAATAATTTAAGTAATTATTTGATTGGTTGCTAGTACTATAAACCTTACAATAATGGCCTAGCTAATGGATAGATGGGCTAAGCATCGCTAACCTAAGCCAAATAGATGTTAGCTAATTGGGTACCACGCTTCAGAACACGCGTTTAATTTAGAAAGAAGCAGTACCCATGAAAACATGTATCGATACCATTATTTTGCTACAGTCTATATATTTTACAATATATACATATCTACACTATGCCTAGCAGCTACAGACCATACCTCCTCTAACCGGCTATCGCGTCTTCACGCTCTCTCTTCCGGCTGAACAGAGTGGCTACTCTTGGTTGCGGGTCTGGTTGCCATTTGAGAGGTAGGACATGGTAGTCTTCTGTACTGTAAAATTCATTTGTACTACCTGGGGCTATACAATATGATCCCCCTTTGCATCTCTTTTTTGCTGGTTCGTTTGAAGACATTTTTAACTACCTGTTATCAATCTGTCAATCTTGTATCTAGTAATGCCTGCTAGCTGTCAGTGAGAAGTAACCATGCTCGTTACGTCACTCACGTGACTATTCCAAGATGGCCACGCCCTATATTGTAGTAGTAAAGTTTAAAATATTTTTATTTACAAATGCACAATTTTGGTCTTTTAGTTGTCAGCTAAAATTTTGTGATCGTATAACAACAATAATAGGGGCCATACTTCATAAATCGGTTCAGTTCCACTTTAAAGCTACAGTAAACGCTCAAATCCCATAATTAGTAAACGGTTCTACTTGATTTGTGTTGAGGTAGGTCCCCTCTATGTGTACACCACATATAAAGCAATATTACTGTAGCATTTTGGAGAAATTCACATTGAAAGGTATGGCGCATCTCTATTGAGGCATGCATGCTGCCATACTTAAAGACACATTATACACTGCGTGCACAATTATTAGGCAAATCATATTTCTCAAGATTTATTTTATTGTTGAACAATCACAATGCTTTATGTCAATACAAAATATCATAGAACCTCAAACGTGAATGTTTAACAAAGGAAAAGTGAGTTTTGATCTTTCTCAGGATAATATATGAGTGTGCACAATTATTAGGCAACAATTGTTGTGCAGAATTATTAGTCAACTAAATTACAAAAATAATTTCTCCCAACTCACTTGTTTATTCTCAATTTTTAAAGTGTAACAAATAAGTAACACAAAATGACAATTAAAATGTGTCTTTTCAAAAATATTGTGTGACCAATATAGCTACCCTTCTTTCCAATAACTGCCATGAGCCTTCCATCCATGGAGTCTGTCAGTTTCTTGATCTGTTCACGATCAACTTTCGCTGAAGCAGCAAACACAGCCTCACTAATGCTGTTCAAAGTGGTGCATTGTCTTCCCTGACTGTAAATCTCACGTTTGAGAAGGGCCCACAAATCCTCAATAGGATTTAAGTCAGGTGAGGAAGGGGGCCAGGTCATTATTCGGGCATCTTTGAAGCCCTCGCTTGCTAGCCAAGCAGTGGAGTACTTCGATGCATGTGATGGAGAATTGTCCTGCATAAAGATCATGGCCTTTTTGAACGCTGAGGACCTCTTTCTGTACCACTGCTTGAAGAAAGTATCTTCCAGGAACTGGCAGTAGGTATGGGAGTTGAGTTTCAGCCCATCTTCAACCCAAAAAGGTCCAACATCCTTAATGATAGCAGCCCATACCAGTATCCCTCCTCCACCTTGCTGGCGCCTGACTCGAAGTGGTGCCGTGTCCATTAGTGATCCAACCAGTGGCCCATCCATCTGGTCCATAAAGACTCACTCACTTCATCTGTCCATAAAACCTCAGAAAAATCTGTCTTCAGGTATTTCTTTGCCCAATCTATACGCTTCAACATGTGAATCTTATTCAATGGTGGTCTTCCTTCAGCCTTCTTAACCTTGGCCATGTCTCTGAGCACTTGACCCCTTGTACGTCTGGACACTCCAGGTAGGTTGCAGTTCTGGAATATGGTGGCCCTGGAGGATAATGGGTCCCTGATAGCTTCACACTTCCTCTCAAGTCTTTTGCAGTTAATTTGCATCTTTTCTTCTCCATGTATTTTTGCACCCCAGTTGACTATTCGCAACAAATCATTTGATTGTCTGGTGGCCACGCATCAATAGTTCAGCTATTTCAAGAGTGTTGCATCCGTCTGAAAGGCATTTTACAATTTTTGACTTTTCAGTGTCAGTTAAATATCTTTTTTTGGCACATTTTACCTGAGGTCATGAAGCTGCCTAATAATTATGCACACCTTCATATAAGGTGTAATTCACTTTCACCACACCCTCCCTCATTACACAAATACGTCACCTGAAAATGATTCAATCCAATGAGCATTGAAGTGTATATGGTTTGGAGTTTCAAAATGTGCATAGAAATAATGATACGATCAGAATACCCACTTGCCTAATAATTGTGCACGCAGTGTAGGCTCAATGCCCGTAATTAGTTAACAATTCTTATTGATTTAAGTTATGGTAGGTGACCTCTATGTGTACACAACATATAGAGCAATTTTACTATAGCCTTTTGGAGAAATTCACATTTAATGCATCTCTATGGAAACTTGAATGCTGCTAAATTTAAAGCTACAATACAGCTCCAGAGAAAATTAAGAGACCACTGCACCTTTTTCTTTCCTTTCCAAAAAAGTCGAAAAGGAAGCTTTTGAGTGAGGAACAGAAGGATTAAAATTAAGAGACCATTGCAAATTGAACGCTTCTGTCCCTTACTCAAAACTTTCCTTTTCAACTTTGCTCAAATCCCATAATTAGTTAACGATTCAATACGATATGAGTTGAGGTAGGTCTCTTCTATGTGTACACCACAAATAAAGACATGTTACTGTAGCATTTTGGAGAAATTCACATTGAAAGGCATGATTCATCTCTATGGCAACTTGAATGCTGCAAGACTTAAAGCTACATTACATGCTCAATTCCTATAATAAGTAAAAGATTCTACTAGATGAGTTAGGATACATCCCCTCAATGTGTACACCACCTATAAAGACATTTTACTGTAGCATTTTGGATAAATTTACAGTGAAAGTTATATGTGTCTCTATGGAGACGAGAATGCTGCTACATTTAAAGCTACAGTAAACGCTCAATTCCCATAATTAGTTAACGTTTCTACTTGATTTGAGTTAAGATAGGTCCCCTCAATGTGTACACCACATATAGAGCAATTTTACTGCAGCATTTTGGAGAAATTCACATTGAAATGTATGATGCATCTCTATGGCGACTTGAATGCTGCTACACTTAAAGCCACATTACAGGCTCAATTCCCATAATTAGTTGATGATTCTACTGTGTTTGAGTTTAGGTCGGTCTCCTCTATAGGTACACCACAAATAGAGCAATTTTATTGTAGCATTTTGGAGAAATTGACATTGAAAGGTATAGCGCATCTCTATTGAGACGTGGATGCTGTCACACTTAATGATACATTACAGGCTCAATGCCCATAATTATTTAACAATTCTTACTGTTAATTGAGCCTGTAACGTAGCTTTAAGTGTGACAGCAACCAAGTCTCCAGAGAGATGCCGTATACTTTTAAATTTGAATTTCCCAGAAATGCTACAGTAAAATTGCTCTTTATGTGGTGGACACAGAGGGGACCTACCTAAACTCAAATCAAGTGGAATGGTTACCACTTCGGCGCCGGGGAGGACGGATTGGTCCAAAAAATGACGTCATCTGTCGTAAAAATGAAATATCTTCAAAACAGTTTATGATAGCGAGAATCGGTTTTCTTTGCTGTTTTCCTGAGATTCCTGAGATTCCCACGTAAACGCAGCCGTATGCGTTGCGTTTACGTGGGGCATTTCCTGGTTGTCGTCATCCAGTCTAAATGCAACCTACTCCTAGCGCACCTGACCAATGGATGGACTGTTGCTTGGCAGTATCGAATGCACAATCGACCAATCGAAGGATGTTGCTATGCAAAATATATATTTTTTTACACAATCAGGGGAAGGTAACATGTATTCTAGCAAATCAAAAGGTTGGGGGTGGGACATAATGAGTTTCGTTTCCTGTTAGTGCTCAGTGACTAGAACACAAAGAGGCAAACACAGTCAACAAGCTAACGTAGCATGCTAACAGAGCACGCTAACACAGCACACAGACAAAGAAAGGATACGTGTTTTCAACAGCTTTTTAAGTATTATTATTGGTATAAAATGGCAAAACGAAAAAACACTTTCTCAATGTAGTCCTTTTCGGTTTTCACACGCTGGATAGCGGAGTTACCAGAACACAAAGGAGGAATGCTAACAACATGTTAACGCCAGAGCACAAGAACAGAGTCTAAATATAGGACTGGTAAGTAACATCAAATAACCTGTTTATCATGAAATATTTTAATACAAATGTGATCATTATAGATATTGTCTGCTTTGCATATTTGGAATGGGAGAACTGTTCCACATGATTGTATGTGGTCTGATATCAATGATAAATAGAAAAATAATAATGGGTGTCATAACCATATTGGACTGCTTGCACAAAAGGTGAATTATTTCATTGTTCACATTTATTGTGATAAAATGCATATTTGTGTAAGAAAAAGGGTTTGAAAATTATATTTGGAATGGGAGAACTATTCCACATGGTTGTTTGGTCTGAATTCAATGATAAATAGAAAAATGGGTGTCAAAAACGTATTGGACTGCTTGCACAAAAGGTGAATTATTTCTTTGTTCTGTTCACATTTATTGTGAAACATTGCATATTTGTGTAAGAAAATATGCATGAAAAATGCACAATGAAGTAAATAATTTTTAAAATCAAAATCACATTTTTTTTATATATCATTGAATTCTGACCACAACACAACAATTCGGAACATTTCTCCCAATACAAATGTTCTTTGCAAACCTATCTAAAAAAAGGTGAGTTGTCATACGATTATTTTAAATATATACTAAATCTATCTGATGTAGCATACATAGGAAATGTGAGAATAGCCAGCTACTATTCTAAACTCACCCTGGTAATGTTTTCCAATTACAGTACTAGCTGGGCTAGTAAACAAAGCAAACAGCATTTATAGACGGCAGCTCGCCTCGTTATCCACAGAAAGTTAGCTAGTTAACCTCATTGACCAATCGTTTTTGCCTGGTAATTAGTTATAGCCAATTACTATCAACAGTATGAGGTTATTCTAGGCAGCTAACATTGTCCTTGCTGGCAAGCTGACGTTATTAGAAGCTGGTAGTATTAACAAAGCTTGCGAACAATGTCTGCTGGAGAAATGTACAGTCAGTAACTATAGCCATGTCTGCTCTGTCTGTATAGCTAGCCACATTAACACCAATTGGGCAATTACTAATAACAGTGTGAGGTTAGCTAGGTAGCTAGCGCTTTAGCTAACTTTACTTACTTATTTAACAGAAGAATTGCCACATCAGCGTCAAAGTTTCATGCATTTTGCTCCCTGAAGAGTTCCATCCATCGTTTATAGGCAGCTGCACCAATGTTCACTCCGAACGGCGTCTATCTGCCTCTCTTTTACCAGATTTGCTTTCTTTTGATCCAAACCGTATTTTCTTAGGTACCGTTACATTCTTCCATTTTTTGTAATAAAATTACCTAGCGTCTCTTGCTGCTTGATCCACAAAATGAGAGTAGCCACGTCCTTATTTTGTCCAGCCTCAGCTCTTTGTTTGATACGTCAAACGCATCACTTCCTGTGTGCAAAATAACATTTCCTGCCACTGCGAGAGCCGACCACTTTTTTCCCTTACACCATATACAGAGGTTTTTCAGATGCGGGCCTGGGATCATCTGATAATTCAGTGGCGAACCGTGAATACTACAGCTGGGCCTTCACCTCGGCCATCACCGCCGAGAAAAGAAATCATCGCGGAACAAAGCAACAGTACGATGAATTGAAAGGGTTTAACAAGTGCAATCCTTTAATTAACGATGACAAGGATGTAAACAAATAGACCATAACGTCAATAACATTCTCCGCAACAAGAGACATTCTCAACATTAACTTCAGAAAACTGGAGACCATTTAGGCTACATAGTTTAAATTAAATGAACATACTCTAAAGCCAAAATCTGGAAATATAAAATTAGGTCACCCAGAATGTCACCCCGTGACGCTGCTGACACAGACACCGAGGCTCATTTCATCACCATGGACAGCGCTATGAAATCACGGTGCATTACAAATCATTCACACATTGACAAATAAATTCATGAGCATCGACAATCTACAATACAATTTCAAAATCACAATACGCCAAAAGTTACACAAAGCTGGTAATACAAAGACTGTGTTTGAAAGTTGCAATGAAGTGCAAATGCCTCTCCATGCGCAATTACGCATGGCGCAATAAATTAAAGTCACAATTTTAATTTATAGGTTCTACTATACCTCCTTAATTCTCCACAAAGAAAGGGACAGACAAGTGAGCATGGGGGGAATAAAAACCCTCTAAAAACAAAAATCCAACCACACACTTCTGATACGTTTGATATATTGATTGACTGATTACATATTGAATTAAAGGCAATTTGCGCTGGGACAACCTCCGCAATAAATACAAATTCCTGAATGTCCACTTGGCCAGTAATCTTAATCCCTTGAAATAATAATCAAGGTGGCTTATAACATAGGCATACCTTACATGAAAACGAAGTCCATTCGTCGGTCTTTCTTTGTGAAGTGGGCGATGGCGGCGTCATAAAGTTTGTCCTTTGTTTTGAGCTCCAAAAGAAGTCCTTTCTCTATGGACATCAGTGCCAAAGCTCCCAGGCGATCCTGTCCAGTACTGTTCCTGGCGTGCGTCTTGATGCGCTTCAGAGCCGAGAAAGACCGCTCCACGGAGGAGGTGGACACGGGGATGGTCAGCACCAGGCAGGTGAGGTGATAAAGTTGCGGCATGCTCTCAGTCAGCTCTTTAAGAGTCAGAAAGTGCAGCAGGTCTGATGGGCTCCTTGCCTCAAAGTTTGCCATGTTGTACATGACCGTCAGTACAGTTTTGAGCCTGGGGAGGTCAAAATGCAGCCCGTAGTTTTCCGCGAGGCTCTGAAAAGAGTTGGGGAAGTTTTCTCTGTATGAGGCAAACTTCTTGGGGTCCAAAAGGGCAAGGAACATGAGTTTTTCATGATCCTTGAATCTGTTCCTCAGCTGAATGTTGTCCAGGATTTCACTGTACAGCTGCTGGTACGCTGCGTGCACATCTCCAACTCTCCGTGACCTGCGCCCGCTGGGAACCCCGACTTCGCGCACAGTGTCCTCATAGATGGAGTCAAATTTCGCCTTTTCTCTCTCTGTGGTGCTGCAAAAGTCCTCGATGCTGGACAAACAGAACTGCATGTCATACTCCTTATTCTGCAAGATCCCAAAGAGCACGTCGAAGTATGCGAACACAGAGTTGAATGTGGCAAGGGGAAAGCAGAACTCGAAGCCTGTCAGCAGTGCAGTGTATCCATCAGCGCTGTGTACAGCATCATCAACAAAATCATTGTGGTTGTCAACAATGAATTCAAAGAGCTCCAAGAGTTCTTCTCTCCGCTCATACACAGTGCAAACCAGATGTGATGAAAAGTTCCACCGTGTTGGAGTCACTCTGGGCAGTCTTCGCTGGCATATTTCATCCAGGAGTTTCGTGCGTTTGGCTGACTTTGTGAAAAAGGCCACTTAGGTGGGAGAAATTTTTTTTTGCACCCTTTGATTTTAGCAGCACTTTGAGACATGACAAGGTTCAGAGAGTGTGCATAACAGTGAATGAAGAGAGCTTGTGGTATTTTTTGCTTTATTTTAGCTTGGACCCCATTCAGTCCAGAGGCCATGACTGCAGCTCCATCGTAACACTGGGCAATTACCTTATTGGTGCAGGCACAGTCCTCCAGAAACTCCAAAACTTGACCAGCTATGGCTTCTGCATGCTTATCACCACTGACATCACCAAACTGGAAAAAGCGCTCCTTCACACCACAGTGGTGTAACGCAGGACATATGACATCTGAGCGGTGCTACTTACGTCAGTTGTCTCGTCTACCATAACGGAGACAAAAGGCGTGTTCCTCACCTCCTCCCTCATTGCTTCGGTCATTACATCTGCCACCGATTGAATCAGGTCATTCTGAATTTTGCTGGAGGTGCCGATGAAAACAGTGGCTGAATCCAGATGATAGCGCAGAGGGCTGTCATACCCCGCCAAAAACTCCAGCAACTCCAAGTAGTTCCCTTTGTTTTCCGAATCTTTACTCTCATCATGTCCTCGAAATGCCAGCTCTTGCTTTCCAAGAAATGTGACGAAATCGATGAGACGTTTCAGGATCTCTCTGTTCTGCCTGACCTTGTTGTTGTGGGTCGTAGTATGATTACGGCGCTGCTCATCTAGCTGAAGATCAACTCTTGTGTCCCCAAAAGTTTTCAAACTGACCGTCGCTTGCAGGTGTGCCACAGAATCTTGATGTCGGTGGGCTGACTTTGTCAGATTTGTAAGGCTGACAAATCCGCCGCTGACCCAGGTGGATGACTTGTCAGTTGTAAAAAGTAAACAACTCCAGCAGTACAGCCTGTTTGTTTTCTTACAGCCTGTCATCCATGGATATCGCTGATAATTTTCGGTCTTGAAATGCCTTTCCACTTTCTTAACCTTTTCTTTTAATTCCAGTTCTGGAGTTGGTCTTCCGTTTTTTATTATTTCAAGCTTTTCTCTGAAAGGCCGCCTTGAAAAAGGCGATGCTATCAAGCTAGCCACAACGTCACTCTCGTCTTCCGCCATTTAACTCTGTCTCTCAACCGCTCTCACCACTCTGCAGAGATTCGGACTTCATGAAGGCCTACGATCTTTTGTTTTTTTCCCGCCCACTTGAAATCAAAGCGTGAATGGTCGATTTGCCCGTCACTCTCCACACCAAAAAACATAGCTTGGCCTTCCCCGGGATTCGTGAAGTCCTAACCAATGAATGAGCCAGCTAACCGGGCCTTAATAGAGACAGATGATTCTGATTGGATAACATGTTTTCAGGACATGAACTTGACAGTAAGCTTAACTTTAGAACATAGATGTGAGGAAATGTATTAAATGTATTGTATTAAATGAGATAGAAATTAAAAAATAAAAACATTTTTTTATTGAATACTTAATTATTAGTATTATTATTATTAAATGTATTATTATTTATAATTTTTTTAGGCCTTCTCTGAAGGCGTAGAAGGCCCTGAAGGTTCCCCACTGTCTGATATGGTAGGAATTCATCCACGATCCAAATTAATAGAATAGCTATGTGTTAATACAAAAAACGTACGTACTTCAGCTTTAAACAGCCCTGTCCTACTGGAGGGAAAATATATAATAATATAATGAAGCAAAACCGTGTATTCGTTTTCATCTAGCTTTCTTTTTACACCGCTGAAAAAGGCCTTGCCCTCCATATTCCATCAAACAAGAATATATTATACCAATGTATAGCCTCCTCCTCTTTCTCTCCAGCAACAGACAGTCATGGTGATCAGCATGAGGTGATCAAATGCATATAAGGTGAGCACATGCATATGATTTTAGTTTCAATTGACTGAAAGATTTAAGATAATCTTGCTGTAATCTTAAGATTACAGCTGCCTTTACATAAAAAATGTGTTATTTATATTTATTACATAATGGACGGATTAATCGGGCCAATCGGTGAATACAATATTATTGCACATACTTGAGAACTGTCATAATTACATCAGAACCGACCCAGATCCGAGAAAAAAGCTAAAATGTTGGACCCAGACCCGCTCAGGTCCCAGGTCGGATCTCGGAATTTTGGGTCTGGAGGACCCGTGAAAACCTCGTCTGAATACTTATTGAAATGTGATATTTCTGTTTTTTTTTTAACCAAAAGTACACACACAAAAAAAATTACCTTATGGGGTATTGTGTGGAAAAAAAATTATGTAACCCATTTTAGAATAAGGCTGTAAAACAATGTGGAAAAAGTGAAGGGGTCTGAAAACTTTTTTCCAAATGCACTGTATGTCTACTTCTAGCAGCACATTAAATCACAAAATTTGGAGTCCATGTGCTTGAGCAATGATTCTGATTTTAAACATGGCGAGACGTTTATTCACACCTGTGTGGAAGCGCTTGCTAACAAAAAATGTTTTATTCCTCATGTATTAAAGAGTTTCCTTTAATTTGGCAATTACACAAAGTAGAGGCAGAGACATTTCACATCACTTAGCAGGTGCTCATATCCTGAGCAACTAAAAGTAACATACACTTTCAATGCATTTTCTTCCCGGTGTGAATAAAACCCACAACACCGGCATTGCAAGAGCCACGCTTCTTCTCTTCAGAAATAAGCTACACAGGACAGAGACACAGGGGACCTACCTGAGGTGGCTCATAAGGGACCACTACGCTCTGTCTCAGTGTGCTTCGGTCCTCGATGTACTCTGCCCGCTGGTTGCCCTCAACCCTGATCAGGTGACCTCGTGGAGCAGGACCTATGACAGTAGAAATACTGTTCAGTGCAGGGACCAAGGGTAAACAACTCTGGTTCTGGGGGTCCCAATCAGTTTGGGTTTTGCTTCAACCATGTTCAAGCAGTCTTCCTGCTGTTTCAGAAACCTTCATTGTTTTCGCTAGTGCTCTGGTGGTGAGGGCAGCGTCTAACTACGTCGGCCACGTCACTCAGCTTCTTATAGATGGCCAGGGCTCGTACCACTGCCCCCGGGGGAGGCGGGTGATCCACCACCATCTGGATGGGGCAAGTCTTAGCCAACTGGCAGAACAACTTGTTCAGGCATGAAGAGTACTGCAAAAAAAACAGAGAAGTTGTTTTTTTAGGCAAACTTTGATAAAAACTCATTTTCACTTTTATAATCTCTGGAAGAGATGATAACTGTATTTGTATAGCACTTTTCTAGTACAATTACACAGTGTTTTACATACAATAAAAATCGAAATACATTAAAATAATAATACAAATATATATAAAAACATATATTACTTTTAAAAAAGTAAAAAGAATAAACAAAATATAAAATCACAATGATCAAATATTCGTAAAAGCCATGTTATAAAATAGATTTTAGGTAAGATTTAAAAGAATGCACTGACGTAACATCTCTGACATTCTGTGGTAGGCTTTCCCAGAGTCTAGGGGCCCATACAGCAAAGGCCCGGTTCCCTTTAGTTTTCAGTCTAGACTCTGGGACAGCCAGAAGTCTTTTTTCAGCTGATCTGAGAGGCCTAACAGTGCAATATGGGTTGAGCATGTCACTAATGTAATCAGGTGCCAGACCATGTAGTGCTAAGTAGAATTTTTAAATCTACTCTGAAATTCACCGGTAACCATTGTAGAGCTGCCAACACTGGAGTTATATGAGACCTTGATTAAGTCCTTGTAAGAAGTCTGGCAGCTGAATTTTGTACAACTTGGAGTTTACCTAGGGATGTATTGTTGGGGCATGTAAACAAAGCATTACAGTAGTCTAGGCGAGATTAAATGAAAGCATGTATAATTTTCTCAGTGTCCTCAAAAGATAAAACCGATCTTGATTTGGCAATGTTTCTAAGTTGGTAAACCATGACTGCACCAGTTTTTTTGTGTTATATTCAAACTAAGTCTGGATCAAAGAAAACTCCCAGATATCTGGCCACAGGCACAATATTTTTTGCTAGTGATCCTAGAGCCAAACGAACTTCGTCCGAAATAAATGGGGAGCCAATAATTAAAACTTTGTTTTTATCGGTGTTTAACAGAAGAAAATTATTGACATCCAGTTTGTAACATCTTCAAGGCCATTATGCAGAACACACAAAGTCATTTGGCTTAACCGACAAATACAACTGCGTATCATCTACAGTGAGGGAAAAAAGTATTTGATCCCCTGGTGATTTTGTATGTCTGCCCTCTGGCAAAGAAATGATCAGTCTATAATTTTAATGGTAGGTTTATTTGAACAGTGAGAGACAGAATAACAACAGAAAAATCCAGAAAAACGCATGTCAAAACTGTTATAAATTGATTTCCATTTTAATGAGTGAAATAAGTATTTGACCCCTCTGCAAAACATGACTTAGTACTTGGTTAATGGTCACTACAACTGTCAACCCAATTTCTAAGTCTGTCAATTAAAATGCTGTGGTCTATGGTGTCGGAAGCTGCACTAAGATCCAGTAACAACAAGAACATTCTCCCGAGTCAGCATTCAACAAGTCATTTTTAACCTTAACAAGAGCAGTTTCCGTACTGTGTTTCTGACGAAAGCCTGACTGGAATTTCTCAAAAATAAGATTGTGTTCCACCACCTGTAAAAATTGCTTTGCTACAACTTTCTCTAAAATTTTGGATAAGAAGGGCAGCTTGGAAATTGGCCTGTAGTTATTGAAAACAGAGGTGTCAAGATTAGGATTTTTAAGAAGAGGCTGAACACATGCTGACTTAAAAAAAGTCAGGGACACAATCTGTGCGAAGAGAACTGTTTATAATGAGAGTAGTTCAGGGCCTACTGTTCCAATAATTTCTTTAAGCAGTCTGCGTGGTATTATGTCTAGAGGGCAAAAGGAGGGTTTTAAATGAGATGTGATATCTAAAAGGTCTTCTAAAACAATTTGAGTAAAAGAGTTAAATAAGTTTAGACAGGGGTAAGGAGCTTCAATGCAGAGCACCCTGTGGTTTATCATAGATCTAATATTAATATTCTGATTTAAAAAAGGGTAAGAATATTTCAGTCTGCAGCAGTTGAGGGCATGGCCCTGACAAGTGCTGGATTAACAACATGGTCAATAGTTCTAAATAAGAACTTTGGATTATGACAGTTTGCTGACAGATATGACGGCAATTAAATGGTAAACATATTACTTTGGTCACAGAATCCAAACCAATGACACCCAGGCCACTAGAAAAGTGCCTCACAGTTAGAAAATCTAATAATTTCAAAGCACACTATTAGTTAAATGTCAAAAGATTGATGCGTATGATGCTTTGAAAAAGATTGGATGACCGAAAGCACAACAAAATAAAATAATATTAATTCAGAGTATTATTTGCTCATTTCAATACTTTTCCTTTGACAGACAAAATGTGTAGAAGTTTGGCCAATATATTATTCTCTTACCTGCTCTATAAAGCAGACTTCTGTTGATCCTTATAAACTCTACTGAAACTAAAGGCTGTGCTAACAGCACAGCATTCTCCAACACAAACACTTTTCAACATCACTCTGAAAATACAGTCCAGATTACTGATGTCCAGGTTGAAATATTCTGTGATAATTGGCTGCTCCCTCTGGTCATACAGCCAGCACTGAAACCACTCCCCCCACCCTGCTCAGAGGCAAGTCAAGACATGCCCTCACAGACATTTGTCAAGTTACTGTTATCAAAGACAATATACAAACACAAAAAGTGAGAGAATACATTTACAAATTAAATGTGAGGTTCTTGCTAGCTTGTTTGTTAAAAAAAAGTTTATTTAAAACATTTAAGTTGGGATAACAAAATATGTGAAAAAAATCTTGGTTTGGTATCTTTAGCTTGAACAGTAAAAGAGATACTTTTATGGTTAATTAACATGAATTATTGCACAGACGTTAGGCTAATTTACAGCATACCTAATAAGACTATTAAAGAAATCTACTTGTGCTTTGCATTTGCATCATTGCATTAACATCTGTGCAATCTGTCCATCAAATTCCCACAAACATGAACAAAACATAAGAGACAAACAGGGACTATCAAGATAATTTGTGATCAAACCAAGTCAGAGGGCACTGGGGGAAGAAGCGCTATGCAAGTGTTAACCAAATCCTTGCTGGAAGAGATATGTTGAAATCATTAACAAACCAACGGCATACCCCGTCATGTCTCAGGGACAATACTTTGTGATATGAGTGATTTATTTAAAATAAAGTGTTTTCATTGTTTTTCTCATCCTTTTACAATGCCATTATTAGATTAAAACATGCAAATTAAAACATGCAAAAACTAAAGGGATATCAAAATATCATTTTCAAAACTGTTGGAAAAGCATTCCAAGGTATCATGAAGCTGGTTGATCGACTTTTGACTCATACTGTAACAGGCCCGGCGCAAGGATTAGATGACTGGGTAGCCCATTGATTTTTTTTATAAAAAAGCCAACTCCTTTACATGAACCATACTCGATCAGTTGCATGGATATGGTTGAGGTGGTAACAGCTGGCCACAATCAATGATGTGCGGTCACTTAATTACAGAATTGCGAACTCTACATTTCACAGTTTGAAATCAAACCAACTAATTTTCGATTTTTTAACTAGAATTGAAATCATTACACCCCTATAGTTTACTCTTGACATCAATGCCTCCATGGATGACTATTCTCCACCTGCAATAGTAAAGTGAAATTACATAAAAAAGTATAAATGCTGGTAAGTGTCCACAAAGCTTACTATAACTAAGCAATATAAACAAAGGTAGTCTTTGCCGAAGGATACCTCTAAAAATGAATCCATTATCACACTGTCATCCTCATAACCCTCATTTCCTCGCCTGTCAGTGACAGATCTAGGTTTTTAACCAAAATGACCAATATTTTTTAAAAGGCACTGTTAGAAAGTATAAGGAGTAGGAATTCATAGTTACACAGGAAACAAGGAAAGCATTGATTTATTGTAAAACATAAAAAAAACATTTTTGTCTTTCAGTGTGTTTCCACATGGTATAATAATTTCAACCCAATAGAACCAGTGATTATGGATTCAAAAATAATGGGAAACCGGATCATTTCATTCTTTTTGAGTTTCATAGAACAATCATATTGATATATTTTACAATGTAATACAATAACAATCTGCTATATACGATCAGACAGTAGCTCAAAACTGAATTCACTGTTGTCTGTGATTCAAATGTACAAGTTCATTTGTGGGAAAAAGACTGATAAGATTAATTGATAAGATTAATGAAATTAGTATATTTTTACAAATATGGAGATGGCCCATTCAAACATGTGTGCTTCGATAACATCACCTGACGTGTCTTTTGCCAAAGCGTATTTCCATAACATCACGTGTCATGTCGTCTGCCAAAGCGTGTTTCCATAACGTCACGTGACGTGTCGTCTCCCAAAATGTGGTCTTACGGCGTTTTGCTTTAATGATTGTGACTCCCTTGGCCTGCCATATCGTGATTCTCATTTCACAAATCGTCAAGATAAAAGTGCCACAATGACACTTGTTGTTTGGCATAGTTTTTCAAAGATTTGGGTAAAATCTAGTAATACATTTCGGTACTCACAAGTGAATAATTCGATCCATCCCCGCTATGCTATAGTATGGCAAGTCTTCTGCTACACTGCACTCAAACAAAGGAGGACTGGATCCAATTTGGCTTTCCGTAGTGGCCAAGGTAATTTATTCTGCCCATTCAATGGATGCTTATTGAATGTGTTTATGACGAGATAATTCTGCTTACCTATTATTGAAAAACGGAAGATTCAATTTGCATAAGAAACCTTTTAGACAAAGTCTACTTTAAATGATAGCCAGGTTGACAAATTTTCTGTGGCTTTGTATAGACTATAGCTTGGAGCCTACTAGTATAGGAGCCTACTTCCTTGTCAACCTATGTTCACACTCACAAAGGTGGGGTTTTCACAACTTGGATTTTGACAGATAATTGGGTTCTCACTAGTTAGCTGTTCTTTTTGAGATAATAAAACATTGGCTTCTTCTGATGATCAGTAGGACTACAGGATTTTAGGATTTGATTACAACCAACCAGAAAATATAGATAACTCGTTTCTACCAGTGAAATGCAGAAACAATTCTATTTGCGTCACATGATTTTTGTATGGATAATTGATAGATATGCAGTATATACAGAAAAATCTAGTACACCCCTGGAAAGTTGTCTTTTTTTTTGCATATCTGGAATTCCATAATTCTAATTCTTTCAGTCAGCTCTCCCTGCCCTAACATATCTGATGTAGCTCATGAGGACTTGATAATGAGCTGATCATTTGAATCAGGCGTGACAGAGCAGGGAGAGATCTAAAACATGCAGGGCAGGGGGGGCCCATGAGCAGGGTTGAGAAACACTGTTAACACATCCATATGCTTAAGACAACATCAGACGAAGTTTCTAATCTTTATTGAAGGCTGGATCCACCCAAGTTATTTCCTAATGATTTTCAAATAACTTGCACCTCTTTTGGTCCATCTGATTCTAATTGTAGCCATGTAAAGTTGGGGCTGTAAATTGAAATTCTGTTTATTGCCAGACCACGTAAGCAGAGCCGTCCAAAAAGAGTGAATGTCTCTTACTGAGTGAGTGACTGAGTGAGTGACTGACTGCCCACCCCTTGTTAAATAGCTTAGTGGTTTGAGACGCGGACCTGCAACCAATAGGTCCCGCATTCGAATCTCGTTACAGTCAAAGCAAATTATGCATTAGGATTTGTTCCGGATAGATAAAAACTTTGCTGGCTACAACCTTCAGTAGCTGCGTTATAGTAAGCCTAAAATAAAACTGTTCAGGGTTATATTGCGACTATTTCTGGTGGATTTTCGAAGAACGCATCTGTACATGATTTTTGGGGTAATATAGGCTACATAAAAACCCTTGGGCAGTAAAAGAGTAGGGGTTTCCGCAATTCTCTCGTCTTTTCACTTGACGAAAAAGTCAGTTATTGTCACCTATACTGATAGTTATTGTATCAATGTCATTCACAAATGAAAGAAAAACGAAAATTTTGTGCCATGAAATAGCTTTGGCTGTGTTAAGTTCATATTCAGTCTCACTAGCAATTGCTCAAATCTTATGACTATTCCAAGAAATAAGTTAGATACTAGTCTATTACTGGCTAATAAGCTGTTAAAACGGCCAGTGGGAAAAGCCATACAGTTCATACATGCTGTCTGTGGTGGAGGTAAACTTGATCTTGACAAAATGATCTAATGTCGAGATGCTATACCGACACTGGAGAAACGTATAGGATTGTGGTGTAGTGGTTAAAGACACAGCCATTCACGTGGGAGACCCAGGTTCAAATCCAATGAGGGCAATAACATTTATCGCTTTTAAATGAGGGCTGGCTGAATTAGGCTTGCCTGGTTCCTTTTCTTGTTTTTAATTACATAAATGTTTATTTTTTTTTGTGATTTGTAAAAATCGGGTAAAATATCCATATCTCGAAATATGTATATAAGAAATACTTTCCAGGGAGTGTACTTACTTTTTGAAAACTGTAGGTATTTATGCTTTTCCAAAAAATGGACTGAGAACATCAAATGTTGCTGTCTTTCAAAGATAGTGTGACGTTGAGAGTGAAAACCAAGGGGGGAAAGAAATCTATAGAACAAACCAAAGAAAACAAAAGTGGATGGGAAAAAGAAACCGAATAACATGCACTTGTTCCTGCAAAGCTAGATCCTTTGCGGGGCTTGTGCATGAGTGTGTGACTCACCGTGCATGTGACGGACTTGGCTGTGCTGGACTGAAGGAAGCGTAGCTGGAAGCCATGGGCCCCAGGGTAGTCGGAGGTGGTTGGTATACTGGAGGTAGGTGAGGAGCAAGTGTCCAGGGTGGAGATGGAGGGCTGGGGGGCAGGCACGCCATACTGACTGGCATCAAATTCTCCCTGGAGAGGGGCGTCCATAATAAACTGTGCAGCAGAAAGATTTCCTTCAGCAAGAATGCTAGTAGCACAATAGTAGTAAAACCATGCAAAATGACATACTAAATGTTACACAAATTCTAAAAGTCATGCATGTGTAATAAGGAACAATAAGCTGCAGTGAAACGTACATCGTTGTATCCTGACCAAGGCTCACTTATAGGTGGTGGTTGACCTCCCCTGATAGATGGATGAGAGAGAGAGAGCAAGAAAGAAAGAGACATGAATTCAACATAGCAAATATTAATTCAGATACTGGAATTATAGCGAGACTAAAGCAGTGCAGGTCATAAATTGTCAAATGTTGATACTTCATTGTGATGGCAAACATTTCAGTATTCAGTGTCTGAAACTGTATAAAACACTTATGTTGGGCAAAAATACAAAGAATAAACACTTTAAAAAATATAACTGATCAATGCAACTTTATTTTATGCCTTAAATCCACAACAACAAAGATCAATCAAAAACATATTTTGCTAATTTAGTGCCACTTCATATTCTACAGTTTTGTCCAAAAGTTTCTGTCAACTGGGAGTAAACCCTGATGAAAACAGCTTGTCTGTGTAAACATTGATAATACATTTTTGTTTTGGAGCATCTAGAGTGTGGCTATTATTTTTATTTTCTAAAAGAGGGAGTCTACTGACACTGTTAAGAAACCACCAAATGCATCATTTTTGTTTGAGTTTACTGTTTGTCCAGTTCTTTAACTTTGATTCACGATTAAAATAGTTAATGTTGGATTAACGTATCTATCTGAAGTTAACCGAAGCTTAAAACCCTAGGCCAGGGGAGGGCAAACTATGACCCACATAGGAAATAAAATTTTGAAGGTAATTAAAAAATAACTCACCAGCATAAATCCACATACATCTGAATGTGGATTTAAATTAATTAGACATTATAATGGACCTACTGTATAAATGTTTTAATTACTGGTCTTATCAGGCCTGCAAATCATTTATGATCAACAAATTAAAAAAACAAACATGTGGTCCTCCATTAAATTTCAAAATCCTGTTGTGGCCCCAAGCCAAAAGGTTTGCCCTCCCCTGCCCTAGGCCCATGTATAATGTATTTTAGTTTAACCCTGGGTTAATTTGAATCAGTAGCCATTGCATCAGTAGCTCTAATTCTATATCGTCCTACATAGTATCATTGATATTTTAGCTATAAAATGGTTATGCCATTTGCGCTGTTAAAGCTACCATTTTGAATTTCTTAAAAAGAAACAATGACGCTATTTAGTTAAGAGCTTTATCAATATATGTATCATTCAAGACACTGGTAGCAGTCAACAAAAAAAAAAAAATCAAAACTAAGCAGGATAAGCATGGTAAAAAAGTCTAAATAGGAGACCAAACGGATACGCTGAGAGCAAAAATGAATACACTGGTCATGTTGATGGTGAAAGCAATATTTTCTTTGTTTATATCTACACATCGAATGCATGTCATTAACATACTGCCAACTTTGCTTACATCAGGTTCAAATTCATGTTCCAAAGATCCTCAAAAGACTCCTGGCTAAGAGGAAGAGAGACATTCTCCGACAACTCAGCCATGGTCGCGTTCTCTAGAAGCTCCAAGCCCCACAATGGGAAGAGAAGCCTCTCTGAGCTGAAAAATGATAAGAAACATGCGAAATAATCAGAATAAATATATAATCCTTTTTACACATTACTTTATGGACATACGATACAAATTGTCAAGACCAATCAACAATGTTTATATCGTAGTAAGACCACACAGGCTCAACAGTCAACGTAATGAATTCCAAACGTTTCAGCGACGTTTTCTTTTCTTACACAAGATCCAGGACCACTTCCGTGTAATTGGCAGACTGTGCAATAAAAGGTAAATCTACATATTTTCAACACTAACTACAAAATTATAATTCCGACATCACATCTGCTTAATTACATTCAAGTCACTCTAATAGATACTCATGAAAAACAGTCATCCTCTCGATGGTAGGGCGACGTAGCTAGCTACATCGATAGCAAGCAGAATTGTGATTAATAAAAAAACAAGTACTTTAATGTTGTTCGCTAACTAACATGTAATTAACAAAATAATTTTCTGATAATTTTCATCAATCTGGTAACTTACCTTATCTGATTTGATCCTCGTACCCTTAAAGTCCTGATTGCACCGTAGAGCCTTTTAAGTTTCGCTAACTCAGCACGTAAATTCACCGTTACGCTGCGTGCGGAGAGCCGCCAGTATGTGGCTAATACGCCAGAAACAATATTGTTCTTCCTTGTCCACGCTTTAGGAAATCCCCAACATCTGACCGGCCTCATCCAATCAAATCCAACCAATAAAAGATAAATTATTTATAAACGAGACATTGCCGAATGAATGTTTTTATATACTTTTATATTATATGTATCAAATGTGTGGTATTTATTTCAGTACAGTGAAAATCAAATAACGTTTTTTACTGTATGAAGTATAGTTGGAACTTTGGGTGCTTTTCTCTCCACTAGGCAGACGGTTATTAGGCCTCATTCATCAAGCGTGCGCACGCAGCAGTGTGGGATTTATCAATATGAACGAATGTTTCAATTAAATTATTTTTCCATTGAGGATTTATCCAGCAGTACTCAACACCGGTACGGTATTTCGTGTAATTTGAAGTCAGTCAATTTCTAACAATAATAATAATAGTGCAAAGTAAAATTATAGAGAAAGTGTACTAACGTTGAATTATAACAACAGACCTAGATAATGGGAAATTAAAACAAATTTTAGAGGCAAACAAGACAAATGTCATGCGTTTATGAAAACGATTAGTGGAATAGATGACACCCAGATCAACACTAAAGTATTATCCCAAAACAAGTCCTCGAACCAAACGGGCGTCTACTCCGCAGGTGATAGCCAATGTGATGTGTAAAACATACAGATGAATGTGGTGGCAGATGGAACGCATTACCCAATTTGCAGAACCCCACATAAAACATTTGTACATAGGCTACGTTAGGGAGCTGTCAAGGATGAGAGCTATTAGTTATTGCTGAATATGCACATTTGAACAGCAAAGTAGTAGTAGTGTTTCCCATTGCTGAAGACAAATTGAGGCCTTTTTTATAGGCTAAGCAGACAACAACGGAGTGAGGCAAATATTTTTTTCATGCACTCAACAATTTCACTAAAGCATCTACTATAACTCTATGGTAATCTCAGATACATATTTGTTTTGGATTTTTGGCTTGCGTTGTTCTATTTCCCTCTACCACCTTTCGTTTCCAACAGACTTAGAGATGATTTTGACCATATAGGGCTGATTACAGGTGTGTCGAAATACAAAGAGCTATGGTCGTGCACAAGCACAGTAACTAAGAAAAAGTCCTATTTATCAATGGTGATCTCCTACTGGTGTCCATATAACGGTTCTAGTGTGATTTATGAAATGATCCTTTTTCTATGCATATGAAAATTCTAATCTTAGTTCTTAAGTACACATTTCAAATGTGTAATTAAGGTCCCTGGATCCCATTCCCTACCCTTAAACCCATTCTGAGCCATAATATAAATTAAATACCAACAGATGTTTTCATTGTATAGTCTCAATTAGTCTTCCTATGCACAGTTAGTTCTAGCATATTAGTTTAACTGAATTATTGGGAAGTCCCTACAGTAAACCCTAAACCTAACCCTTACTCAACCCAATATCTAACCTGTTAACCTTCTGGAGGTCCCAATAAGGATTAGCCTTTCCCTTTTCCCTCAGTTGGCTGCCTACAAGTCTTATTTGGTGAACAATTCATTTTATTTTGCCCTAAAGTTTTTGAATAATTTCTTTTTATTGTCCAGAACAGTCAAAATGTAGTGGGCTGACCCCTGTCACATTGCAAGGGGTTATTCTCATCCATCTCTCTGATGTTGAACCACGCACCAGCAATTAAAGCCTGGGAACAAGGTTAGCCATGGTCAGTTGCCATACTCAGGCAAAAAGACTGTAAAATCACTTGGAAATCACTAGATGTAGGGAAATCTGTAGAAAATCAGTGTTCCAAGTATTTCCACACAGAGACATTATGTGATAGTATCTGAATGTAAAATTATGCTTTTGTCAAATACTGTTTGACCATCCACTCAAAAAGAAAATCTGCCCATGGCTGAATGTAATTGTGAACTGTCCCAAGCAGAGATTTGCATCTTGCTTCAATAACGTTCCAACATAGGTCTTAGATTTCTATTGTACATAAATAAATGGTACAAAATCTGTGTTGGTATGCACATGCAACTATAATATCTGATAAGGGGTACTTCCTAAACTGACATTATATAAAACACAGTGGAAATGTTTCTTAGAAAAATATTTAGCAGGCATATCAAAAATCTTAGGGAATGTTTGGAAAGCTTTAGCATATTTGTGAGACGTTGCTGAAACATCAGAAAGTAATGTTGATAAATGTAGGTATTTTAAATTGATCAACAAGACATCATATCAATTAGCACACATTCCCCATTCATAGCTTTCTGATAAATTATTCTCTGCCTCCCTTCCGTACGGATATGTGTTGTTTGGGATGTTTGACTACTACCTCTTCCCGGATACTTTTTCAGTACATTTAATATGGCACTCATAAGGTTTGTACACTGTACACTCAATCTACAGAATTAAAACCAGTGCATGTTAGCATAAAATCATCACATGCACAATCTGGAATGCACCTAAATTATGCACTGGCCTGAAGTTAATAATGAATAAAAAAGTTACAACCAATTAGATACATATGAAAAATGTAAACCTCCATTTAACCAATATCATTTATACTGAATTACAAAACAAAAACAGCCTTAAGCAGGGTGCAAAGTATCTGCAAGTTCAGCTAAAAATATGCTATGTAGAACAAACACACACACACAAAATAAGGAATCACATTAGGTCTATTCATTACTTTTCTATCAGCAACGCCAGAGAACACGTTGCAAGAAAATGTTGCCCAGCAAGAGTAATGACATGGGGATTTTAGAACCTCCATTTCATTTATTACAGATATAGGTTTCCTGTTTTGAAGTGGATGTTTCATAATTTTCCTAAATGTCTTATGGTAAAACGACATAGTTCTAAAAACCACGTTTATGTTTTCAATATAATAATCAGGTAATTACATACAAATACTGTATAGAAAAAAAATAATTAGATTCTCTGCGCATCCCTTTCTGCTTTCAACCACATGGGACACAAAATGGCTATCTGCTACAGTCACATGCTGGACAGGATGAACAAGACTGTCAAAAATAAGTAACTTTAATAAAATAAGTGCAAGAAAATACATCCATAATTGACTTAATTTCTCAAATGCTTAAAAAGCTTGAGCATTAATGTATCGGTTAACTCCTTTCATAGAAAATGCATATGCATATTTTTTTCTTAAACGTGAAATTAAAATACATCGAAAAAGTACACGATTAATTGCTTGCCTTTACAGCATTTATTTCTAAATATCTGTGGCAAACTGAAATTGAACCACCCACCTGTTATTGGCGATGCCTGGAGCAGAGAGAGAGAGGTCTCTATTAACAGTGAGACTGTGGGGAGATGGAGAGATTGAGGGGTTTGTATAGCTATCCATGATAAACAACTGTGAACCAAACGGGAAAAATTACGTCTGTATTTCTAACTGACTAAATCCGGAAATTGAGGTTTGTATGTCTTTGGTCTGGAGATGGTCAAATAGAAGGTCAAAACGTCAGGAAAACAGCACCATTGGTAACCAATTGTATTGCTTGAACAATTCGGAAGTAGGAAAACTTTTTTTTTAAAAACATAATGGAACGCCCTCGTTAGACCCCGAAATCTGTAAAGAAAATGTATAAACTGGAAGTATATTAGCCACAGGATGAAGACACAAATTCAGCAAAAATACTGAGCAGTTCACTTGAAATACATTTTTTATAAAAAGATGTAGTAAACGGGTATAATATACATGTGTGTGTATATATATATATATGTTTATATATATATATATATATCCAAAAACAAAGGTACATAATTCCACACTAGATACATCACCCACAGAAAGTCAAGCCATCCCAAAGCTTTGAGGTCTAAGCAGACTCACTGATTCACTCAAACACGCTGGTTTCAGTTTCATCAGCATTGTCAAAACGAGTCAAATCCAGAGACAGTGATAGCATCCAAAAACAGCAGGCTATATTTTGATATCACAACAAGTATAATTTTCTATTCAGTAGAAAAACCGAAGAATGATGAGTCACTAAAGAGACCAGGCCATTTGTTCTTCTTTCGCGCTCTCCTGCTCTTCCTTCAAACCACTCAGAAGTGCCTCGTCAACTTCCGCCCCTCCCATCCCACACAGACTGGCACCTACTCAAAACTCTACATTTTTGGTTACTCTAGTTATTAGTTTATGTTTATTTCTTGTGAATGACCTTTCCTTAGACTCATCGTTCTGAATTAATGTTTCTATTCCAAGCCCTCATCTTACAGTTCTTTCTTTCGTTTTTACAAACACCAACACATTCACTTCCCTCCCACAGACAGTATCTTGTAACATGTTGCTTTCTAATACGTCACCATATGTCTCCACATGACAAAATAAAAGCAAGTCCTTGTTTTCAAGTGCAATTTAATAACATTCATTTGTTAACCTTTTTATTTAATTTTTATTTTAAAGTTTAGGAAAATATGGCTTCCACAAATATGGTTATGCAAATGGAAGAAGAGTGCCCTTCCTTTCGGATGATAATTTCTTCCATGTGCCCTGAGAAGGGTTTGCATTTATTCATTCAAAATTAGTTAAATACGATTTAAAATGGCAAGATAAAAAGTAATAATTGAGGATATTAAGAGGTTTTCATTATGAGTAAAAAGTTAGTAGCACAGAGGTTGGGTTCATTTGGTAACAAATCAACAATGAAAACAGCACCGTCATTTTGGAATGCAAAAATCATCATTCCAAACCTAATGTTGTGATTAAGACATAATATTGTAGGAAAAAGAAAGCAATTGACATAACACTGCTTATGCATTCTGACACAAATCAATATACGCATCATGGCAGCATAAACTACACATGATCTACTGTCAGCAATCAAAACAAAGTTGAAAACGAAATCTGTGTGGAGAATAGCTGGTGGTAGGTGTGGTCCATTTACTTGGTGTGGTGGTAGAACCGCTGTCCCTGTTGGCTGTGGGAAAGGTATGTATGTCGAGTAGCCGGTTGAGGAGAGCTCTGAAACGTTGCCTGTGAACAACAAACAAAAGCACAGAAACAGGTAGTTTAGAAACATTCTGCAATACAGTAATCTTAGTCATTTGGTTTCAAGGCATCACATCCTAGTCCAACTAAACATGAGAATAAGAGAATTTCCATATGAGTCAGTCAAATCAAAGCTAGGGTTGCCCCAGCCTGACATGGTTATGAATACCCTAATCCATATTACTACGCACTACTGGTGATTTTTTCATAATATATTAATCTTATCTTGTACAACCCATGAAAATGTATACACTCCCTACTGTAAGTCATCCAGGATAAATGTCTGCAAAAAGATTCAAATGTAAATTTGGTGGATGTCAGTTTTTATTTTATATTCATTTTTTTTATGAAGTTTATTAACATTGGCCAGTCGGTCTATCTGGCAGCTGTGTGGGGTGTTCTGCTGCCCAAGTGTCAGTCATGTGATGGGACAGAACACTCACAGGGTGAGTCTGCTGTGGGGGTGTTCCATGAGTGAAGCTCCCTGGAGAGGCCGGCCGAGGGGGATGGGCATACGGCAAGCCAGACTATTCACACAGAACACAAGGAGCACAGCGCCATGAACGAATAAGGACCACTAAGTAACTATCTAATGTGTTGTTCCTTGTACTAAAGAGAGTGCATCTGGTTAAATGGCTTAAAAACAGAAGAAAACGGAATGCAACAGACAAGAGTCAATTGTATTGGCTTTGTTGCCACACGACCCTCAAAAGCCAGGTACGGATGCTTAGCCTTACTTTGGCAGGAGGGATCTGCACAGATAGAGAAGGGGTAGGAAGCAGGCCGGCAGCACTGGCATGAAGACCCTGTGGGTGCATGGACCTTAGAGCACTCTGAAAACCACAAGAACACAAGCAGACCAAGGAGCCGGTTATGTGTGATGTCAATGATAACATTTTAAGACTATATTTAATTATCATTGTTTTAATACCCTATGGTTAATGATCATTGTTTTAACACTCCACGGTTGATAATCACTGTTTTAGGACTGTGAAGTCAGCTAGTAGCCAGAAATGGGGGCGTCTGTCCTAGTAGGTGCCATTCTTGGGAGAAATGTATGAGGGAATTTGACACTTAAGACAGCATGCTTTACAACAACATTATAACGGCGCTATTTTGCCGGTCTTTAAAGAGGCCCAATAAACGTACAGAGTCAGTGAAGCCGGATTGTTGATTGGCATGTTCCAGCTGCTTCTGTAGAGGGATCCCAGCACTAGGGAGAAATCCTACTGGCAAGAGAAAAAAGTGTAAAATAAAAAAAGAAATAAGAGTGAAAAAAGACAATAGTGAATGAGCAGTCAGTACACCCAGTCATCTCATAGTCGGTATGAATAAACCTTGATATTCATTTTATACCCATCCTTTTCTCCCCCAATTTTGTCAAATACAAATTGTAAGGTACCTGGCTGGGAGGTGAAGTGGCTGTGCACAGAGTAGCCCTGCGGCGGTTGGGGCAGGTACTGCATAGCCTGGAATGCCGAGGCACCTGAAGACAAAGAGGGACCGTGGGTATGATAATGAAGTTCAAATACAAACACTTGTGGTCAAAAGACATAACACAGACAGATTGTGAATGCCTTTAGTTTATTGTAAAAAAGTGTTTCATGTAAATCTGGAACCAGACTGCCGGACTATATGATAAACTTTGAATCCCACATACAAAAAATGTGTTACAAAATGAAATCCAGTTTTGAGTTTTGGCCACTGATCAACATAAAAAAGTCCATGAATCCATTTTAATTTCATGTCGTAATACAATAAAATTAGGAAAAGTTCAAGGGGGTGAATACTTTTGAGAGCCTCAGTAGATATAAAATGAACAATTGTGCACAAAATTCTAACTGATTTAGACCATCTGGTTCATTCATGGCTGCTGTAAATGATGTCAAATAATCCAGCATTCGCTGCCAGTGATTCTTTGCAAAATTGCAGTATTGAATTTGAAATACGGCATTCTTGTAAACATCTCGTTACCCCTTTCCTCTGTGTCTCTCGTTACCTCTGAGCTGCGAGCTGCTGGCATAACTGACAGGGACCGGCTGGCTGGGGACGAAGGGAGATGTGTGTTGTGCCTGTGTAAGCTGGCCGTAGGGTCCATGGGCAGGCTGGCTGGCGGCGTACTGCCCATGCTCAGAGCCCCCAGAGCTCATCCCAGGCTGGCTCTGGTAGTGACGCCCCTGTCCAACCAACAAGACATTTTAAAAAGGCAAAAAAAGCATACCACACTAAATCACATCAAATCTAAAGTAAGTATAGAACACATTGTAAAATCCAGAGGATCTTGGTTTCCTAGTCCTCCACCCACCAAAGTCCCATATGACAGACAGGAAAGTTTGCCTGCTGCATATGCTGACCGATTGGGCATTTAGGCCAAATGCTGGGAAACCCTCTGAAAACAAGTTCTGTGAAGTGTGCTCGCTCACCAGATGGACAGGGGACTGGAAGAGCTGTTTGCTGCGTTCTCCTAGCAGAGCGGCGGAGCGGCCAAGATTAACCTGACCAGCTAGATAGCAATGTAGAGAAAGGGGACATTGAGCAGAAGGAGTGAACAGGGCCTGTAAATGCACAGCCCCAATGACAGTATGCAATTGTAAAATTTGCTCGAGCTTGCATTACATTCTGAAATTGGTGGAAATTACCTTGCATGCTGAGCAGGTGTTGTCCTGAATGGGAGTGGATCGCCATGCCAGGCTGATACGTAGCTGATGTCAGGGATGTCATGTCACTATAAGACAATGGGGAAGTAAAGTCACATCTTTTCTATAGTCACAATACCATAAGCTTTTCTCACCAGGTTCCAGAATGGCCTTCGATCTCAGAAGCCAGTGAGGTAACCAGGGTAGGAAATGAACACACACTACCCACCATATGCAGGTAATGTTTTGCTTTGGTGCACAGATTTGCCCCATAGATTTGGCGGGTAGACATTACACGAAAAGGACAGTTCAGAAAAGACCTCCCAAAACGTGTTAATCCTAAAGAAGTTCTGTGAAGTGTGTATATCATGAGCGTATCGCTTGGTTGGGTGGCAAGAGCGTTGGATCAAAATCTATTGGTGCATTGCAAAACAAGTGGTGTTACTCTACATACAGGCGGAGATAAACATTTTGCTTTCTTTCTAGCTATCTTGATAGCAGAAATGTGGCGGCATATTGCTGAGATAAAAAGTCCAGCAGTGGTAAAAGTAACATCAGCCAAAGAAAACTAACCCTGTCAAAGAAAAGAAGAAATGTTTATTTTCTGAGAAGTGGCAACAGGATGACACCGGAAAGGTGTGGGATTAGCTAGTGTATGACAAACAAAAAGTGCAAAAAACTGTTCGCACTGTTATCAGCATTCATTGGATAAACGGCAGAGAAGTTCTATATATCTTGTTTTAAGATTTTGAAACACATCCATGTGTTTGCTTTCTGTTATTTGTCATTTTGTGGTGAAAATGTGTCTGGTAAAAATGTTGAGTACATTTCCTACCCTGGAGTTAATAAGACAAGAGTTCCTCCAACGACTCCATGTGAGGAAAACATACCAGCAAAATGAATAGGCATTTGTAGGATCAACAAATTGCAGATCTACTTTCACTGGACACCTTCATAAGATCTGGAACTTATCGAAAATAAAACAGCACAACCCGGGAGTGTGAATGATCACTAAGCACCAGCTATGGAGGTGAAAGTGATGCTCCCAGACCAGGAGGACCACTTTCATCACCACAGCTGCTCACAAGACTAGCTTGAGACTGCCAGGCTAGGGATATGTGATTCCTGGAAGACTTTGTGGTGTGTTTTTACCTCTGTTCTTTCCGACGTCTCTTTTCCTCCTCGTGGAGTACTTTCTTCAGCTGCAGGAAGAGCTGGTGTTTCTCTTCCTGTAGACCCTGCAACTTTTCCCCCATCTTCATGATCTAGACAGGAACAAGGACCAGTGGTTAACTATCAAATTGGTAAAGCCGGTCCACCATGTGGTGCGGGGCCCCTATAACATTCTTTTGGGAGAACTCTGTAGACAGAAAGATGAGTAAAAGAGAAAGATAGAAAGGGATAATGTAAAGATGTCAATAACTCACCTGCTCTTTTGTCTCATCCAAAGACATTCTCTCCTCCACTTCTTTCTTCCTCTTCCTTTCCTCCTCCTCCTTCTGCTTTTGTTCCATCATTTTGTCTACTTCTTCCTCCTCTGTGCCAAGTCGTTGGATGAGAGGGTTACAGAACAGGAGTTGGTATCAGTGTAGCTGCAAGTTTGTTCGAGTTTGCAAACTTCCATTGACATTGGGGAGAGTTGGTCCATTCCTACCTTGCCTCTTGCGATCTCGCTCTCTCATGATGTGCTTGTGCAGGGCGCGTGCCATGGCATTGGACAGTTTGGGCCTCTCTAGTAGAGCAGGCATAATGGTAGGGATTGGTGGGGCCAGCTAAACAGACAGGTTAACACAGGAAAAAGTTACCACAATAACCATCATGAGCATTATTGGAATTTGTTCATATTCATTTTCCAACCACAGCATATTATTTATCATACCATGCACGACAAAATCAAGCTATCAGGGTGCAGTCCCACCGTTACTAAATGCTATTACAATGTGTCATTACACACTGTAATAGCATGTATTTATGTTAAAGCTACGTTCGGAACCAGTTCAACTGTCAGGCTAGCTCAAATACCAGCTGTAGACTATAGTTATACCACAAAATGATATATGAACACATTCGCCACTGTAACATACAACTTCTGGAATAACTATCGTCTAAATTATATTGTCAACTAGGTGTTTACTGTAACAAACCAGTAAATATACAATTCAAATCTACGATTTAGCTAAAGTACCTAGGGATGGCTTTCACGTTACAGTAGATGACTAACGTACGCATGTAATTACAGTAATGAAGTACAGTTCAGCTGAGCTAACTAGGTACTACTGACTGTAATGCGTTAACTAACTAAATTGATTTTTAAGTCAAAAACTTCACTGACTTTACTTTAGATGGCTAGCATAGTTAACTAGCAGCTACATTAGTCATTAAGCCCCAAAACTATGCCGATTTGGCATCCAGAAATAACCTAGCTAGTTGGTTGGCTACAGTACCAGCTAAACTAGCTACACACTTTGGCATATCTAGTAGACTTGCAATAAAATTGCGCAGAATCTTCTCAAAACGCACCTTTATACGAGTCAGAAAATATGTCTTTGTTATGCTGGTTTGCAGTTGAAATGTTATAAAAACCCAATGTTCACACCACAGCTGATATAGTTGGGTGTGACGTTGGCGCCTGGCAGATGTTGCCAAAATCTAAAAAGTACAGCGAATTTTAAACTTCCGGAAACTTTACGACAGTCAGAAATCGTCATGTTGTAGTTCTTGCTGATCCTGACTAATTATCCTACGAAGTAGTCTTGTTACTGTTTGAATGTGATAATATGGTACAGACTGCAGGCTACAACCTTCGTAACCCATTATTAAAAGACAAAAATGTAATATACAATTAAAATCACATAGATTTTGCAAATGAACATTTGCTAAATCAATCTTTGTTTACTATTTCCATATGTAGTGTGTGACCAGTGGCAGCACCAACAGTAATCATCCCATGCAAACATTTGTGCATTTATTTTAAAGTGGTTACATGTGCAACATTTCAGAGGTACAGCTGCATAGTAAAAGTAATTCAAACACAGAAACTAGACCAACGAGCAAATAGCAAACATTTTAAAACTATTCATGGGTTAAAAAGCATGGCCCATAGAGAATCTTCTTTTAATTGCTTTTTAATCCCAAATATGTCTAGGAAACTGTTTAGATTTTTCATGCAAGTTACAAAGATAAATAAAAAGCAAGGATATAGTTGAGACTAATTTATAGACGATATCTCTGTGTTTACAGCAAATGTTAGCCAGAAATTACATAATTTTCAAATATCTTTAGCATGGGTTTGGGCTGTCATTTCACTAATTGCCACTTATTTTAATTCAAAACTGTTTAGCATATGACAAAGAACAGAATGTTGGGATGTTATAAAAAATGACTGGATTTCAGGTTAACATTTCCTTATACATACGTACAAAGTATCCTTAATTAGTTCTATTCAGCTACAGTAAGGTGAATCACCTAACATGTCTACAAAAAACTAAAAAAAATATTATTGCTAGCAATAGAATACAAGGGTATATTTTTAAGGTCCTGTTTCTCAGATACTGCCTATTCCTAGACTAAAACACATGCTCAACAATGAATCTATGGAAAAGCCTTTTTTTTCCAGAAGTAAGCCTAAAACGTACCCAGACAACTGTTCCCAAGTGTGGTGTAAGCTGAAGCGATGATACATAGCTTTGATTAGATTTGGTAGTCTGAAGGGTAAAGGGGCAAGAGGATTTGAAAGTGCATTAAAGATTTCTCTGGTGGCCAACTAAATTGCTTTTATTTGTTTGCCTCTTTGTGACGATGTGGACTCAAGCAGGCTGAAGCTGAGCTGAAAGGTGGTTAGCTAGACTTCTGTTTGGCAGTCTTCTCCATAGACACTCTCATCACTGTAGGCTATGTACAGGAAAAAGTCTTCTTCATGGTGCTCCTATTGGAGAAATTCAAAAGTAATGTGTTTCAGACACCATAGGGAAGATCTTAATTGCCCTTATCCCATTGGATTTTGAGGACAGATGAAAGGGCATGCAATTAACTATCTACCAAAGACCAATATTTTTTTTTAAAGAATTACATTTAAATTAGTATGCCAAATGTAGGATAATGTGGGCAACAGGAATTGTTATTAGTAATAAGGAAGCACCACTACATGTTGAGGAGGGAATAAAAAATAACCTGGATGAATAAACTCAGTACCTGGTAAAGTAATCCCATGGTGGCTGAGGTGGGAGGAATGACATTGTTGACAAAGAAGAAAAGGGCATCCTCTGCCCTTAGGTGTATCCTCTTCCGGATCAGGAAGTAGAACTGTCCCACTTAAATAGTAACATTAATTTACATGAAAATGTTGAGTAATTTTAATTTAAGTCAAAATGTCAAAATAGACAGTGTAAATAAAATGTATGTCCTGTGACATTCTCACCTGTAAGATCAGAAGGTACAAGATATTTCTTCTTATCCAAATCACCTATTCTGGCTTTAGGAGCTTTCTCCACTATTACCTGCAAATTAAAGAAATGCCTTAGCCAGTCAGTTAAGCAAAAATCAATGTATTAAATACTTACCAACTTTCCAAGCTGACACAACAAACATATTGTCAAGGAACAATTATTTATAAAAGGATAAAAAGCTAACTGCTACTGTTAACGTACTAAGCTAGGCAGCTAGTAGTAGTAACAAAAACAACTGTTCGATTGCTGGCTAGAATAACAGGGTTATGTATAACGTTAAAAGATAAGATAAACAATCTTTGGCAGATTCCCTGAAAGCTATTTCCAAATATTTAACAAAGTCTATAAATGTTATTGGCTCTTGAATATCCTTTGTTTGATGTCATGGCTTAGGTTGGTTTACTGCTTTGCATGCAAAGTTAGCTAGCTAGCTAGCTACATTAGCTAACGTGAAGAAGCAATTCCTAAGCCCTAGCTAACAGCTAATTAGCGGTTAACTCACTGGCACTCTATCTGGGTATTTCTTTCTGATCTTTTCCCCCTCAGATCTTCTCTTCTCAAATGGGTGTTCCTCTTTATACATGAATTTCATTATCACGGTTTAAGAGACCAAAAACCCTTGTCTTGATGATTTAATCGAGGCTCTGAATATCCACTGTATGACAACAAATAGCCTTGTTGCTATTGCTGATTTAGTGACGTCGAATTGTTTCGACGCGGAGGGATCGATGCGTTCACTGCAACGGATAAATCGGAAATGTCAAATCAAACAATTCGTAAATGAGCTCTGACAGAGTTTCTTATTTGTATTCCACGCGACATACAAAATTGCAAACTCGTGAATGATCAAGAATATAATTCTGGTCATTACTGACATACTATTTTTACGAAGAATTCGCGGTCTTGAAAACACCGCTAAAACGAAACATCGATTTCCAGATTGGATCAATTATCTATCAGTCTGTTTAGGTAGTCAGAAAAGTAATACAGCACAGGGAAATGTATGTTCAGTCTTCATTTAATAATAAATAAATGTACAATCATTTATTGTGTTCAACACACCTAGGTGTGATCCATGTCAACCAAAGCTTTTTCAGATAATTCTAAAATACTTCAAAGATTCACGTGGAATGCAGCGTAATAAAATAAATATGGGACAACAATCATGAACTAAATGTCTGTAAAAGAGGAGTATGAAGCAAATCATTTTATTGGAGACACTGACCGACTTGTCTGGCTGACAGAGAATCCCACTAAAGCCTTAGCATTTAGTGGTCAATATGGCCGGATGTTGAGGTTACAGTGACAAAAACATACAGTGTACATGGATGAAAGAAAAGGGGTTTTAATCAGTCTATAAAAAGTCTAAGGAAGAACATTGTTCATGAATATAAAAGCTTAATGAGGTAATGAAAAGAAACCTAACCCAACTGTTCTTTGGTTGGTTAAGAGTTTAAAATCATACTTCCCTATCCACTGCTTTTCACTTCTACTGGTAAATCTCAAAACAATACATTATTTGGGGAGAATAAATGGACGCAACTTCCATTATAATACATAACATTGTAAAAAGCCACACATTTTAACAACTTAAAGAAATTGCCAACCTGACTTACCTACTTCATCTCTATCCAATGTGAATGTTCAGTAATATTTAGGCTTAATGATTAGTTATTTAGTTGCTTTTCTATCTTTACCGAAACTCCAGAACCAAACTCTAAAAAAAAAGTTACCTGAGATGGTAGAAGGTAAAAGCAAGAAATGTACAGACATGTAACGAAATAATTCTAGACATGTCGAGATCATTGTACTAGAAAATGTGGACTTTTACGAGCATAAACCATAATATGATTGTATGGCGGAAAGAAAGAGAGATTTGTTTCTTCAGTCTCATTTCGTCAGTATTTCCATAGTCAATAGTTAAAAAGATTCCATATTTGATCTCAATAAAAAGGAAAAAAAATACTAATGCAAGCATACTCTCACACACACTTACACAAACACTCCAGACATGCACTTCCAGAATCCAAGGACCGTAAGGCAAGAGTTTCCATTTCAGGAAAAAGTAAAAGAAAGCTGTCCCTCTCTTCTTTGTTTTCCTGTTTTCTTTATCCGCAGCCCACCCATCTCCTCCAAACATTTTGTGACCCCCAGTCTTTATCCTCCCCCTTCTGAAAAAAGGTAACTCCATTGAGATAGGGAAGACGTGGGCAGAGCAGATGGGGGCAGGAGGGGTCGTGCAACAACCAGCAGAAAAGGCATTCTACAAAAAAAGGAAGTGGAACTGCTGTGGCTAGCGCTAATGTACAATTCACCATAGTCGGTGCTGGTGTAGGTTTCGACTGAGGACGGACCGGACATCGGAGGTGAACCTGAGAGAAATAAAAATACAAAAAAAATCAGAGACTCACAAACTTCTCACAGGTATCTTACACGTGTAACATCTTTGAGACATACCTCAGTGCGTCTAGCATGGGTAGCAAGTTTAGAAGGGCTGTGTCGCTTGGGTCACTGAACCACGATTTGATGGGTATTGCATTGTCTGTGAGGTTGAACACAAAAATGTTTGACGAGAGAGTGCGGAGACAGGACAGACCCATGTTCACAGAAAAAATGACACTAACACCCCAATAGCCCCTTTGAGGTACAAGCTGAATTCCAGGTAATGGCACTTGGCACCCATCAACATTATTTTGGAATATTAGTGTGGCAGATAATGAAATACACTTTGCTGTAATTAAAACAAAAATGTATCAGTTGCTTACCAGGGTGGCTGCGGTAGGCTCCGGGTGAGTTGTCCAGGATGACTATACTAGACAAATCGTTGTGTACCACAGATAGATCTTTAATATAGCTACCCAGATCCAACGTGCAGTGCTAGACAGAGAAGAGAAAATAATTTGATTTCTATGCAGTAGTTGGTCTGAGTGATTGGTCAAACATTACATTAACTTCAATATTTGAGGCTCTGTAGAGAAATAACTTTTTTTGTTTTGTTAGTAATTCCTTTTTTACTCCTGAGGTCTAATATTGGATATCAAAAGTCTGTCAGAAATTCCTGCAGATATTTTAACGTTGCCACTGGTCTCTTGTTTGCATCCCTAATGAGATTTCTCCTTGCCCTGTCTATTTGCAAAGGATGTCCTGATCTTTGCAATATCCTGGTGTTGCCATCTTGCCTCAATGTTTTTCAGTGTTTTATGATACAGTGCTATTTTTGCAGTACACTCAAGGCATATGAAAATACAATAAAAAAATTTATATGTGACAAAAGTACAGAATGTCACTTTTTTCTGTCCATCTTCTGTCCTTACACTTATGTTTTCCCCTTTAAAAATAACAGCACTATTTGAGTTCCATCCCAACATTGTATGCAAGCATAAGTGTTGGGGCTATTCAACTTAAAGCAAATGTAAAATGTATAAAAGCTAGTATTTAGTCACAAATCCATTGCATGCAATAACAGCAGTAAGTCTGTGACCCACTGACATCACCAAACTCTTGTATCATCCACTGAGATGCTGTGCCAAGGGTTTACTGCAGCAATTTTGAGCTGTTGCTTGTTCTGGGGAGTTTCTGACCTCTGTGTCTTCTTCAGCAAGAGAAATAAGTTCAATGGATTTTAAATCAGGTGACTTGCCCAGTCTAAAACGTTCCACTTTTTTCCTCTGAAGAACACCTTGGTTGCGTTGGCAGTGTGTTGTGGGACATTGTCCTGTTGCATTGTGAAGCCCAATCTTGTACATTGGTAGCCAAGATGCTACTGTACACATCTAAATTAATTCTGTTTCTGCCATCATTCATTACATCCTCAATAAAGATGACTGAGCCAGAGTCACGTAAGACAGAGATTACTCCTTGAAAGTTGAGCTCAAGGAGTATTGTGGCAAGCACAAATATCCTAGTTATATTAGTCTAAAAACCAGTTGACTACGTTTTGTTCTGTGTAATAAATTGCAAATGTGAAAAATGCCAGATCCACACAAAAACCTGACCATAAACATGCAGGAAACAAGGGTATTGAGATCAACATTCCAGGCATAAGCATGGGGGAGGATAATAATGGCAAACGGGCACCCACCACCCTGTCTCAACCTGACATGTCGAACGCGGTGCTGTTTGAAATGCTTATGAATATCCAGAAAACAACAACCTCAACAAAGCAAAAACGTACCCTATATCTGACACAGAGTAAAGAGCTGGAAACAAGAGTTGGGGGCCTGGAGGACGCTAAGCGTTGCAGTTGAAGAAAAATCCTCCCATCCTTGCCTTTCTAAACAACATCCTGGCGCGATTCCTTGGCATCAACCATCCACCTGGTCATTTTGAGATGGACAGGGCACATAAGATTTGCGCACGTAATGAGAGAACAGACAACAGACCAATGCCCATCACTGCGAGATTCGTCCAGTTCCAAGACAGAGAACATATCCTCAGAGCGGCCAGAGAAAAGCAGCAAGTCACCTGTGAGGGTAGATGAGTTCTGATCTTCCTTGGCTATTCCAGAAAGAAAACGTGAAAAAATGTGTGGCGATTTTATTTTGTTTTTGGGTCAGTGTTCTTTGCAAATCTGACATTGAGGTAGATGTGGTTGTGCTATGTCACTTGGATGCAGACTGGAATGCACCTTAGCACCTCAGATAATGCTGATGTTAGTTTAGACATGATTCCATACTGGGGAACAATAAGATCAAAGATGGACATTCAAATTCTTTCTACTGCAAGACCGTGTCATTAAAGAGGAAAAAAGGGCGCAGACTCACTACTACAGCACCAGTTTCAACACACAGACTCGAGATTGTTTGCCACTCAAGCCACCCTCGACTCCTATAGGGACAATGAACCATATGATTCATCCGTTCTGGATTACATCAACATCTGCATCAACAATGTCACCACCCATGAACTAATAAAGACCTTCCCCAACCAGAAGCCTTGGATGAACAGAGGTCAGACAACTGCTAAAGGCGCATAACGCTACGCTTGCTACAACAGGGACAACAAAGATCCAGCAATTAAAGGTGAGCTCCCCCCAGTCAACATCCCTCTCAGACTATCCATCGCAGATGTGTTGTCTGCACTGAGCAGGGTGAATGCACACAAACCTTGTGCACTTTTACTGCTGCACAATCGAGAACATCCTGACTAACTGCGCCACAGTGTGTTTTGGCGGATGCTCTGTGGCCGACCGGAGGGCCCTGCAACGGGTGGTGTTTACCGCACAGCACATCACTGGTGCCCAGCTCCCAACCATCGTAGATCTCCAGCACAAGCAGTGTCTGCATAGGGCGTGCAGCATCATGAGGGACCTTTCACATCCATGCCACAAACTGTTTGCCCTCCTACCATCAGGCAGGCGGTACAGGTCTCTTCGGTCCCGCACCAGCAGGCTCAAGAACAGTTTCTTCCCTACTACTGTAACACTGCTGAACTCCGTACCCAACACTAACCATACCCACCCGCCCTCCGCTTAGTACTGCCTCTCAGGGACCTTGTTGCACTACTCTCCTTGCACTACTGGACTGACACTGCTTTGCCAAGTCTGATAAGGACGTTCTCAGTTGCTACATGTACAGTATCTCACAGAAGTGAGTACACCCCTCACATTTTTGTAAATATTTGATTATACCTTTTCATGTGACAACACTGAAGAAATGACACTTTGCTACAATGTAAAGTAGTGAGTGTACAGCTTGTATAACAGTGTAAATTTGCTGTCCCCTCAAAATAACACAACACACAGCCATTAATGTCTAAACCGCTGGCAACAAAAGTGAGTACACCCCTAAGTGAAAATGTCCAAATTGGGCCCAAAGTGTCAATATTTT